>SNQJ01S0069935.1:0-22018 GCA_010110895.2 Picea sitchensis | reverse complement strand
AATCAATTCTGTCAGGGGCACAGGGATTCTGATTTTTTGAATTTCATGCTCGAAATTAAAAGAAGATGAGAGCTTTGGGATTTCTCTTATTTTGGGAACATGAATCTGGACTATGGGAGAGAGGGGTTGGTGATTTTTACCTTTGTGATTGTCTGCTACTTCATTAGCATGTTTCTCTGTTCTAGTGGACTGCTCAGGATCATTGGATGCTACTGGCCTTTTCTTGGAATGCAGATCATACCTGCCTTGGCCGCCACTAGTCTTGTTTCCCTTGCTCAGTTCATTTAGTTGGCTATCCATGAGATACTCCTCATATGATGATTGATTGAGATGGGGAAAAGGAGGAGTGTCCCCGAAGAAATGGATTTCAGGATCAGAATTCACCCCTGGATTGCTAGCAGGAGCAGAGCCCGACACCCATCAGTTTTTATGTCACGATTTTTTTAATGGGGTGATCAGATGGGTAAAGACAAAAGAAGATATAGCTTTAACTCAGGAAACTGGGCCTGGTATGTAGAAAGCAAGGGAGGTCTTGATCCAACTTCTGTCAGTAAATGGATTAAAGGGTGACATAGGGAAGACTTGTGAGAAGGGTGAGCAAGACTACCTCGGGTGACAAGCCTTCGGAAGCTTGAGGATGAAAAAATCAGAAGCCAAGATCCTCTTGGTCCGGAGCTTCAAGGAGCTGAAGAGTGACTCAACTGGATCCTCCAATTCTAAGTCGTTCAGCGTTACGAAAATAACAGGAACCGATTAGAAACAATGTAACTGTTACAGTGATCCAACCTACATCATCCTATAATAGCTACAACTCGACTGGATCCTCCAATTACGAGCCATTCTAACACAATAAATAGAGAGATGAAAAAGAAGCTGACATCCATAAAGTAAGAAGTCTCAAATGTCTTATACATTAACCAGAGCGACCAGTGCTTCATCAAAACTTTACAATCAGGAGCTTTTCTCAACCATCGATCCCTTCAAAAATGCAAAAAGCTGAGTACATATACTTGGGAAGATTTGCCCAACAGAGGCGCGCTCGCCCTTCAAGGCGTAGCGTCTCTTCAATCAATCTTCGGGCGGAATTCCTTCGTCAGACGTCTCCTTAACTTCGCATGGCCTTTGCAGGGGAGGAGTAGCTAAACCAGTAAATGTCGAGTTAGCGTGTGCAGACCTCCTCCGGCTAGTCGAGAACCCGGCATGGCTTCTCTGGAAAAATGGGTACACAGGACCCTCTCGAGCAGTCCTCTTGACAGACCCTCCATTCCTATGATTTAATGAATGAGGAGAGGTTTCAACCACCCTTTCTCGCCTTCATTTACTCCAAGCGAAAACTAGGGCCGAGGTCGGATCAAATGGCACTTGGAGATCGTGGTAATTCCTTCTGTGAACATACACGACGCCTTCGGCCCTTCCTGAGAAACTCTTTTCTTTCACAAGTGATCACGGGCTATGACCACGTGCTTATCCCCAAGGCACCCTCGACGTTCACAAGTGGGAAGGAGCTAGTCCTTGCTTCTTGAAATTGCGATGAGCGAAACACCGAGGTAGCTTAATCTGGCACCACACGTCCCTCTAGATGTGACGGTTCTGAACACACTTCGGTGATGGTGTAGGCCCGGGTCCTGGACACTCCCGGCACCTCGCGCATTAGGAATACGATGATGCTAGACCTCGCTTACCATAGTCGCGATGAGCGAAACGCAGAGGCGGCTTAATCTGGTGCCACGTGCCCCTCTAAATCCGACGGTACTAAACTCACCCGACACTGCTGTGGGCCCCAGGTCCTGAATGCTCTCGCTACTTCACGTATCGGGATATGATGGAGCTGTTTTTTGCGCTTCGAAACCGAGATGGGAGAAAAGGCGGGGAGCCTAATCGCGTGCCAGGTGTCCGCTTCAAATGGACGACTGAGACAGCCCCCTGATACTGTGGGCCCAACTTTAAAAGTTCTTTCCCTTTCGCGATTCGTGATTTCGTGGGTCAAAGACCCTCGGCTCCATTTTCTAAACTCCCGATCCCCGAGATGGCGATATAGGTCGGGCCCCTTTTCTGGTCAACGCTCTCTGCATGTAACCGTCAGCTAGAGCCCAAGTACTAACGTCTCTCACAACTCATGGCTTAGCGAGCTGGAGTATCGAACTTTGGAATTCTCCCCTCGCAAATTCCCGAGACGCAATGGTCAACGAAGGTTGACCCCCTCTGGGCACTTTTTGTAACTCGCAATCTCGCGCAACTAAAAGACATAGTCCGCCCTCCGAACTTACGAACCCAGAGTTCGAGAAATAACTACTGCGCTTGTACTGATCGCGATTTACGCCCCTTGAAAACCCTTTTGCGCCATACTTAGCGCGACTCGGTTAGCTGCAATAACCCATCAACCGCTGCTCTGCTCTGTCGATGAATTCTTGTCGCAGAAGAATGAAGTGCCCACTCGCTTGATTTAAGCCCGATATAGATTTCTTCTGTACTACGCCCAACACTCCTCGCGTCATTTGCAATCCTGAATACTCTTGTGCCTCAGATGAAAAATGTTACTAACAAGAGTCATCATCCTCTTCGGTGGAGTCTTCTAGACAATTGATGATTTCTCATTCCAGGATATCAAAAACTTGTGTCCAAGTTTTAATGGTTTCCGTGATTCGCAGAGTAATGTTTGAAAGAATGTTTTCATTTGGGTTTGAATCCTCGCTTGCTGCATCAAGATTTTTTTCCATTTTTCATGGTGCCATAGTCTCTAATGAAACAGAGTGAAGTTACCTATTACAGGGCAAGTCCGTGAATTTTTCAAAAGATAAAATTGCTAATTGTGAACGGTGAAAATGATATTGAAATTGAAGTGCTTTTATTCAAACAAGAGTTTATTGATTTTTGTATAGACTCACCAATGAGGAATTTATTACCCTTAATGGAATTGACTACCTCGTGATCCATGATATTCGTTCGAAATAATTACCTTTAATCGATCATAAATGCAATCGATACTTGGACGATTCGCGTTCGGAGCTTTGGATGTGACAGGGTGGAAATATCCCGAATACCGAATCCACACAGTAATTAATCTTTGAATAATCGCTTTTACAACTTATTTAACCATGTTTTAAAATGTTGAATTAAATTCAAGTGTTTCAGAAGTTTGGATTTAGGGGGTTTTGAATATAGTATAAGAGAAATTCCCCGGAATCTGAAACCGAAAAGTAAATAATTACGAGTAATCTTCCTTAATTCTTAATTAATCGTCTTTAACTTCTGTTTTTAAATGATTTATTATTTCCTTTTTACTCTTTGAAAAGTAAAATGTTTCGCATTTTGAAACTTCGATGATTTGTGAATTCACTCTTTGTTAAACTCTCGAAGGGCCATCTCCTGGAGTGACATGGCGAAGATGATGTCATTCTGGATGACGTGTCGAGAAGGGATAGGTGCCACATGTCACCTGAGAGCATGTGAATCATCCAACATAAACTTCAAAAGTAAGTGCCACATGTTATCTTATGAAATATTTAAAAGATGTGTGTCTTATGAATCACGTTCGTGAGTTCCTTAGGGTTTATCGCGTGTTGTTATTTTTGGGTTTCAAAGCTTCAGGGTTTTTATCATTTACACTTATGGGAACATTTGAAGCATGGAGCTCTGAAGCGATCGTTAGGGACTTATTCTTTAAAACTTAGGTGGCTGCAGAACTATAGAGATTATTAGGATCGTTTGATCAAATTAAGGGAACCCATCGACGACGGGTAATGTACGTGCTTTATTATTAAAATACAACCAATGAATTTGATTTAAAATTAAAAGCACATTTTGTGCAATAATTTATTCCTAAGAGGTGAAAACTATAAAACTCAAAAGTTCAAAATTGTGTGTGTGTTCCAATAGAAGTCATATAGGTACTAGTCTGATGAAATACAACAAGAGATATGGGGTGTTGCTATCATAAATTGGAGGTCTTCTACACTATCTGCCATAGGTGCAAGTATACATTATGTGAATAGAGGAGTTGAAGTCGAACACAATGAGACTTCATTTGATTATCGATCATTAAGGTATACCATTAACAAATGCAAGACAATCCACTAATAATGACAACTGGTGTCAAGGCATCAAGTACATTCCATAAGTGTGAATAAGGGTGTTGAAGTTGAAAACTTGAAGAATCCATCGATCATGAGACATTGATGTATTCCCAACTATTGATGGTGGGAGAACCTGCCACTGATGACTGCAACCCTCTAGGTACTCAAAGGACTCTAGATCTTGATTCCAGAATAGATGATCTAAAGTCGATGGAAGGAGACCCGCTGAAAGGAGAACATTAAGAAATCTCTCATCATCCAACGCGAGGTAGAAAGAAATAGCTTGATAATTAGGAGGAGCTCAGACGAATAGGATGTTCATGAACCAATGACCATGTGAATCTCTTGCATGCACCAGACACAAGTAGTGCATGGAAGAGACCCTCTAAATAGTAACCAATAAGGAAAATTGTTGACAAAGGAAAGGAAACCACCAATAGGGATAATGGAATCAAGACATTACACGAATCCCAATGTGTGAATAGATTTATTACCATCGAACACAAGGAAAACCCCCCAATCAATGACCAATGAGGAGATGTCATCTACTGGGTTCAAGGTTAACTACCAATGATGAAAGTAGGCCTAGGGTGAGAGGTAGGACATCAAATTCATGTGATTATGAGATACATTGAGGGTATGGCTGACATGCAAAGTCAAGAGTTCCGAGGAGTGGTCGACACAAGATTTATAATTCCTTTGAACAAGAGCATGAGACATATGGATAACTTAGGAAACATAGACTTCACACTGATCATTAAAAAAAATTTGCGACGTAGGAGACATCAACAAACTCTCCATAGGGACTGGAAGAATAATCAGTCGGAGGAGTAAACTCTAAGTAGTGAGGTCAACTACCTAAGGTCATGCTAAACACAAACCTTGGATGAAAATGGAATCAAGAGTTTGTTCTCTGTTCAAAGATGACACGATTGTTTCCGATAGAAGATAATATTATTTTCCCGCCCATCTTTTTTTTTATTTTTCATAGGAAAAGAAATTCTATGATACAGGAGAGGAAATGAGTGTCGTGAATAAGAAACTGGTTCCAAGCAGTGGAACATACCTATTCTCAATGGAAGGGAACACATGCAAGGCATGGACACTCAGGGGGATGTTTTATCTACGAGTAAAGGGTGTCAAGTTGCAAAGGATATATGAAAGGCGCTGCTTGGATAAGAATTGCTGGGGCAAGAGGCTTATAACAAGAAAGCGGAAGCCAACAATAGGCTTCAACAATGCAAAAAGGATAATGGGATGCAATTACAACTTAACTCAAAAGTGTCCATTTTCATAGATTTAGTCCCCCTAGGCCCGAAAAATTATAAAATAATACCCAAGAGAACTCTTTTAGCCAATGGTGACTAGAGTATTCCTTTTTCACAAATAGTCTATTTGGTCTGGAAAAGGGTTAAACTTATGCCAAATAGACATCCTTTCAAAACAATTTAACGAGTGTGAAAGGGACAAGTTCACTCGACAATATTTTCATTTTTCTAGGAGTCGGAAAAGAGCTTAACCAAGACTTAGGGGGAGTCCCATTGGTAGTAGTCAAAATGATATTGAGTAAGAAAAATGGGGTTCGAACGCAAAGTCATGTTAGGACTATAAGGAACTCCCAGTCCTATGGAGTAACTTCTGCATGGGCACTGAATGAGAAAAGGGATTCTAACTAGGGTACCCATCTTTGGTAAGTCACTACCACTTAATAACGACACTTCTAATAGCAATAAGAAGGTTCTGTGTCACTAATAAATGGGTTCGTACCTAGGGTATATGAATCACAGTCATAGGACAATGCAAAAATGCAAAGTGGGGTGAGTACCTATCCTATATGTCGGTGATATAATATACCTTTCGGAGGCACAAATGAACAATACGACGCTGGAAATCTGTTAAAAAACCTTGGACAAAACCACTTCAAACCAGGTCTTTAACTGCGCTATTAGTCCATAGGAAAATAAAATTTTGTTTTTTATATATTTCATTTTTTTGTGTTTTTCAATTTGATAAAGGTAAGAAAAAAACATTTGGTCTTCGACTCAACTTATATATGTTACAATGGATGAATGTATAAATGTGTTTTCTTTACTTAGTTATGTGGCAAATTCCAATCTAAAATATAATTAGCATATGGATCAGATACTTGATTAGAACTCTAGGGATGTGGTTATAAGTAAGAAAATCAAAGCAACATTCCAAAATTCGTACTCGTAGGAATCATTGGAGTAAAGTAAGATCTCTCACATGGTCACTGTTGTTCAACTGACATACCACTAATTGTGAGTCCATGCAAAGTTCTAAAGATAGAACACCATGTGAAATAGTGTCGTGTAATACCTATATAATGATGCTATACTCAACCACATTATTCGTTGACAACTCTATACAAACACCGCCTGAAGACACCAGCTGTCCCTCAGGTGAATAGATAACCCAAGCGAAAAAATCCAAGTTCCGTGTATGACGACTAATACAACCTACGGATCCTAAGTATATTGAATAATCCATTGACATCTACCAACCAAGGAAAAATGCAGTAAGCAAGCTGATGATGCAAAAGAAACAAAAGAAAATGAGTATATACATTAATATACAAAGGCCACGCCTGAGTTTGAGGTCTCAAGAGTAGTACCTTTTAAGGTAGATCCCATTTCTAGGCTCATCCAAAATGTTCCCCTCATAATATTCTAATTCATAGGCTCCTTTCTCTAGGACACGTTGCACGATATAAGGACCATGCCACATGGGGTTGAACTTTCCTACCCCTAGCGGTTCGTTAGCTTAGTCATAAAGGAGAACCAAATCACCCTCACCGTACTGATGGGGACAGACAGAATTATCATATTGAACCTTAACACATCATTTATTCACTTCAATATCCATAGAGGCGTCTTGACACTGCTCTAGATGTACGAGGTGCTCTTCGAGATCGATCGTGTTAGATAAAAGGTCGATTTCCAACTTAAGGGAATGGATTTCACATTCAATAGGAAGAATCTACTCCACACCATGTACTAACTGAAACAATGAGAAACCAATTGAAGTCTTTACCATAGTTTGGTATTCCTAAAGTGCAGGGTAAAACATAGCATGCCAGTTAGATTTACTCTCACTGACAATTTTATGCAAAATGGTCTTTAGAGATTTATTCACAGCCTCTACTTGTCCATTTTCCTAGGGATAATAAGGGGAAGAATGATCGTGTGTAAACCCCATTTTTTATGCCAACTGTGTCATCATCTCATTCTAGAAGTGACTACCATGATCAGTGAAAATATCTCTTGGGATTCTAAATAGGGCAATAATTTGATTGAATACAAAAAATGTTGCGGTATTACCTTCGAATTTAACAATAGGCATGGGATCATCCCATTTAATGAAATAATCCATGGCCATGATAATATACTTGTGTCACCCAGTCGAGGCTGGATTGCAGTCCATAAAATCCACCCCCCACTTGGTGAAGGGACCGACGGTGATGACTGGGTTAATAGGGGCTAGGTGCGAGCGCATTTTTTGAGTGAACACCTGACAAGTGTGACACTTCTTAACTGCTTGAACGCAATCTCTAAAAATTGACGACCAAAAATAACCGTCTCGCAATATCTTTTTGGTTGTCACAAGCCCGGATAAATGGCCACCACATGCCCCACTGTGACAGTCATTGAGAACAACCTCAACCTCCTCGTGATTCAAGCAACGACATAAAGTATTATCCACCCCTTGATGATACAAAGTGTCATCGATAATAAGGTAGTTTTTAGACTGATGACATATACCTCGTCGGTTGTCTCTCGACAGATGTCGGGGGAGCTTCAGGGTTTGAAGGTAGATTAAAATATCTCTATACCAAGGGTTCGAAGATGAGATAAGAAATATATGTTCATCCACGAACGAATCATCATGAAAAATATCCTCATCTAGTATAGGGAAGTTTGACATCAGTTCAACAAAAAATAGAATTTTCTTGGACTTTGCAGAAGTAAAATCAAGATCGAATTATTGCAAAATAACAATCCACTTATTTTATTTCCCCCCTATGATACTCCTAGTAATTACATATTGAAATGGATTGATATCCACAACCATGGTAGTTTTGCAGAGTATTATAATGTCATAATCTCTGAACCACATGTACAACGACCAAGGCTAGCTTCTCTACGTGAGAGTATTTTAGTTCTGGACCAACTAGATTTTGACTAAGGTAGTAGACAATGTGCTCGTGAAGCTTATCTTCCTCCTGAACAAGTATCATACCAACTATCCCTTCGAACATGATGACATAAAGCAAAAAGTCTCTACTGTAGTCTGGGGGATTCAGTAGAGGCACCAATATCAAGGATTTCTTAAGAACATCGAAGGATTCCTGGGCTTGCTCATCCCATATGAATGGAGTTTCCTTCTTCAAAGGAAGCATGAAATGTTTAGTTAAATTGTCATAGTTAAATATAAATGACGCAGGAAGTTATCCTTCCCCTGTAAACCTTGAATTTGTCGAATGTTGTGCGGGGGAGGCAACTGATGTTTTTCCTCAACCTTCATAGGATCCACCATGATCCTTTCCTTAGAAAATATGAATCCTAAAATATGACCAAACCTAACTAAAAAAATTCACTTGTGAGGGTTCAACCGAATGCGATAATAACGACATCTCTCAAACACAAGTCAAAGGTGAGTTGAGTGATCTACCCTCTTGCGAGAGTGAGAAACAATATCATATAGGTAAGATTCAACAATATGTTTAAGATCATGAAACACAAAGGTCATGGCACGTTGAAAGGTTTCTCCAGTGCTTTTAAGATCGAAAGGAATTTTCCTATGAAAAGGTACTCCAAGGACAAATAAATCTTGTCTTGTGTTGATCCTTGGGTTTGATCTGAATTTGATTATAACCTGAAAATCCGTCCATAAAGGAAAATAATTCGCTTCTCGCAAACTCATCAATAATCTAGTCAATAAAAGGAGTGGGGAAGTTATCTTTAGGACATGCTTTGTTCAGGTCCCTAAAATCCATACACTCACAGATTATTCCTTGTTTTTTATGTATGTGAACGGGGTAGGACACCCATTTGGTCAAGGGAGCCGGGTAGATGAAGCCAACATTGAGAAACTTCTCCACCTATGCCTTAATAGCGAGGGCCTTCCTAGGATTAACAACTCTAAGACATTGCCGAACAATCTTAGCATTCATATAATTTTTAATCTCATGTTCGACAATGATAGGGTCGATCCCTGACATCTCTTCATACGATCAAAAAATAAATCTCATAATTCCTTGAATATATCGGTGTAGATATGAATTTCCTAAGGCGAACAATCCACACCGATCTATATGTTTTCAATTTTACCAGGGTTTCGAGAGATGTCGATTGCAACGGTAGGATAAATGTTCTCCATGTTTCCTTCGACATAAATACCATGAATATCCAACGAAACCATGGTGTGACTGACCATATCACTTAGGGTGGACCTAAAATCATCCGGTTCAATCCGAACAAGCTCCAAGAGGAAATAGGATCGATGATGCATATTGTCCCAAGGCCTTGTAGGACCAGACATGGCCTCTAAGATGGCTTCATCCGAGGAAAAAGTATCATCAAGGGAATCATGTGAACAAGATGATTGAATGACCCATATGGGCTCTAAGACGAGATCCACCTCATCCATTCACGAGGAGGAAGGATATGAGTCAACAATAGCTTCTATAATAGCCTGATACACAACTTCTACTACAGACAATGGAATCACCATCCCGATGTGAGAATGACCTTCGTATGACATAGTCGAGGAAGGTAGGGTCTAAGGGTCGTTGAAAATTATGAAGTATAGAAAGGAACGAACCTCATCGATGATGAAGACTCACTAGAGATGGAATAAATATGCGCAACTAGTGATGTTAAATCAAAAGTACCCATTAAGGAGGCATACATCCCGACACCACCATTCTCAATTGTCAGCTGAGAATTATCGATAACAAGGACCAAAGGTCCCACTAATGTATTAAAACTAGGATGTGCAAAGGACAACTGGTCAATAGTCACAATCTTTCCTTCATGAGGAATGCATATAATGCGGAAAATTGACGACAATATATTTCATAGCATAAGTCCAATTACGTCCTAGTAGTAGATTGTAGTCAAGAGACACATCAACCACCTCGACCTCGACCTCCACAGTCTTTCTGCCTAACTGGAACGAGAAAGAAGGAAGGATACCCTGGGGTCTAAAATAATTCCCATCAAATGCATTCAACATGGTCATGGATTGGGACAGGGGCGGAGAGCCAACGACTTCCAATAGGATAGAGACATCACGGATGTCAAAGCACCTTCATCAATTACAATACGCTTAATGGTGACTTTCATGTACTCCACATGGATTTGAAAGGCCACATGGTAAGGTAAGTGATGCTTAACATTCATGACATCAAACTTGATAACCTTTGAGCCACTCGAGTCTAGAGCTCCTAACGCAGATAGCAAGGTGTTCCTTTGTGAAGGACAAGTTTGGAGCACCTCCAAAGTAGACATCGTGCATGGGGTTTGGTCCATATCCTTGATAATCGATTAATTTTTGGTGGCTATGGCATTAGGATTGTGGGCAGAGCGCTTAAGTACTCCTTTCAGAATACGAGGCAGAGGTTCCAACTTATCAATCTACAAAGGAATTTCTAGGGGAGGAGGAATATCTGGACCTAAAACAGTTTGTGAAGAACCGTAATCAGGAAATCGAGTGGCTACATCAATATGAGACTTGACCATATTGACACAAATATGGCCACCATCATATGCCTAAGGGTTTTGACTCCCACTCGACGCATTTCTGGTGTTCGAGCTTCCCGAGGTCATATTTTGGTTATGTGGAAATGGGCTTGTTAACGCAACAGGCTATCGCGCAATGATCCTCGAGGGAAACTTCACCTTTCACTTTTATTTGTTTCCCTCACCAACATTATTATTCGATTTATCATTATTATTGTCATCCTTGTATTTGTTATTATTATTCTTGCCACCCTTACGATTACTACCATGTCCTTTCTTCTTGTTCCCTTCCGGTTGTTTGTTACCATTTGGGTTTGACGACGACTGTACATAATGCACATTTTACTATGGGGTGGTGGATGACGAAGTCTTAGCTTTTCCTTCTACAAAATGGTTAAGAGACAAATCTTTCAGCTAATTTTTCACTAGGCCTGTAGTCTTAGGATTTGTGGAGCCAACAATTCCATCGGCATGAGGCTCATGCCTTTGTCTAGTATCATAATTTGATCACAATGCGTCAGGTAGAATTTCATAAAGCATCCCAGATTGAGTATATATAAGGTCTAAATGATATCCCTTGAAGATGGCTTCTTCCTCAGTGGTCACTCCATATGTAGAAACATCCTTCGAAATGTAAGGAAACAAATACTTGAGGAACCATTCCAAATGTTGGCACAGGGGCAACCCAGGGTTCAACGCTACAAAAACACACCAACAAAAGCCTAACTACCGGCCCTTTCGGCAACACCTGCGAAGTATATGAAGTCTCACCCGAGGTAGAGGTAGGGGTGGTTGCAGGACTCCAGTGTATGCAACCTTAGCTGGGACACAGATCTGTGATTCTAACACTTAACAAAGAACTCAACAGTTATGAATATTCTGTTCTTAGTTACAACGCAATTAAACCCTAATTACAACACAACGTAGTATTCATTCAGATCTACTGTATTCAAGCACTTAAGCACATCCACATAGGCCAGATCTAGTATTCATCCATACTATTAAGCACATAACATTAAAATATCTATGTATCATTCATCTATGTTAAAGCACTAAGAAAGTAAACACATAAACACATAAACACATCAATACATCGCACAAATCATAGCAACACAACATGTACGTGGTTCACCCCCACCCTGGGGCTACATCCACTAACTCTTGTCTTCTTTATTATCTTGGGTCAAGCTTCTTACATACACATAGCATCCAAGTCCCACTCCGCAGAGGACAGGATATCTGAGCACCTCGCTAGATCCTCCTTCCTTGCATTACATCAAAAATCCTTTACAGTCTGTTACAACCACGTGCACTTAGCTCTGCAAGTCTCACACAGTATGCAAAAATCATCCACAATCCACACTTGGACTTAACACTCAACACTTAGCTCATTGGCCTAACATCACATAGATGCCCCTCCTTACATCGCCTAGACATCTATTTATACTTTACAAAATATGCCTAAACATGGGTAAACCCATGGGTCGACATCCCATACCCATTACATAATACTGAATCCAAAAAGGGGCCAAAAAAGGGCCGAGATCCCACGATCTCCGCTTCGTCTTGCGCTCCTCCTTTGACAGCCTGTCGAAGTCCCAAAATTAGGTCAAACATGACCAAGAATCCTCAATACTTGGTCAAGGGCCAACATGCCCCCAACACTCACCTGTGACTCGTCCCGAGTCACTCTGATCTGATTAGTTCTACTTCAAAAGCCTCGAGCTACTTCGACTTGTTACTGTGCTATGACCTCCTATTCAACGAAATTTTGTATGCTTGCTTCATTGACAGGTCCCTCTAGGCGTTGTTCTTCTATAGTGATGACTTGCTCTAGTTCCACTCCTTTGCCTTCGATCTCTGTGAACAATTGGTAAGCCTCATCTTGTACATGTTGGAGCCTCTGAGTTACTTCCATAACTATGCTCTGAATAATATGGACCTGCTGCTGGGCAGTGCGCTGCTCTTGGAATCTCTTCATTCTTTCCACAGCTGACAGGGGCTTCAACTGCACCTGTATTGTCTCTGCTTTATACTTCGCTTCTTGGAGCAGTGACTCCAGTGCCTTCAATTTTGGGTTCTCAGTGAGTCACTCATTTGTCTGGGCACTTCGATCAGTCAGTTTATTGCATTCCAGAGAAAGAACTTTATTCTTTCAACTGCACTTCGAGAAATTGCTTCCTTTTGATCCCTTACATCCTGTGGGGTGTCAGGTATGGTGTGGAGCTGTAAGTCTGCTATTCGTTGTTGTAGCTGCTGGATAACTCCTGCGAGATTCTCTACTTGATGCATGACTCGGTGTTCAGCCTGTGGCTCTAAGCTTGTCACATAACAGAGTTATCTGTTGACTGCTTCTTTCACTTCAAGTTGCTCTGTGAGAAAATGTTCTTTTTCTTGTTGCATATGTTCTCTCTATTCTTTAAAATTGGCCTGGAGAACAACCTTCTCTTGTTCTGCAACTCTGCAATGTTCTACAATTTCACCTTGTACCTTATTCAAGGTTTGGGTGGCTTTTTCTGTTTCTTCTTGTGCGTGACGAAGGTGAGATTCGACTACATCAACTAATCGACGGAGTTGGGCTGGATCGTCTCCCAACTTTGGTTCTCTTGATGGCAGGGGCACAGTGGACACTGTGTGGCTGGACTGAAGGGCTTGTTGTACCCCTCAAAATTTGACCTTAATTGTGTCATACATTTCCTCCTGCTTGGCTTCTTTTTTCTCCACAATTTCCAGGGAAGTTTCGTTGAGGGCTGCTATCATGAAGTCAAAATCATCGGTAGTGAGCACAGTCTTCATCTTGGTCACGGTGGCTCTCGATTTCTTCCAAGAAGAAGGTTTTGAGGGAGAAACCTTCCTATTCTTCAGGGGTTCAGTCTCATCTCTTGGCAGTGTTACTTCACCTTGCTTCAGTTCATCTCCTTTTCCACTTATCTGTTCTACTTCGTCATCACCCCCTCGGTCAGGTGATACAGAAGAAGTCTTTCTTGAGGCCTGCTTAAGTCTTGGACCTCTTTGGTATTCTTTGTTTTGCTGGGTCCATGTGTATCATGTATAGTATCTGGGCTGTCAGGGTCAGACATCTTTGTAGGGTCTGCTGGAATAAGGAGGTATGCCGATCAGTCTTTAGTGATCTCCTCTAGGTCTTCTTCTGTGATCTTGTAGTATGTCTAAAGCTGCTCCTTATGTTCATCAGCTCACACTGTAAGGTAGATGAAGTGTCGATCTGCACAAAACTTCATCAGGGGTCAGAACCTCTGTAGGGTGTTCGGATTCATGCAAGGTTCAACTTTGATGGCTCTCTTCAGCTGAAGGTAATACATGTGAAAAACAATGTTCGACTGCCACTGTTTTTTCATATCACTCGAGTACCAGAGTGTGGTGAACTTCGCAACAAGCGGTTTGAACAATTCAATATCTAGGAAGGTCGCACCTTCCGGCATCTCCCAGGAAAAAAAGGTGATAAGGATCAAGAGCTAGCTAAAGTGAAACTCTTAGCCCTGATCTTGTGCTTCGCGAAAGTCTAGTTCCAGTTGATTCACTAGGTACTTCGCCCAGTTCATCTGTAGACCTTCTACGCACTTCCCTGCGAGGTCAACAAAAAATCCTGTGACTTGTGTAGGTTTTTTCTTCCTTACTAACGTTCCTGGAATTAAATGATAGGCTAGTCGTACTGTGCCATTGTGGATGGAGGCTACCTTGTAGCCTCGCATCCCCTTTTCAGTATCGCCGTATGTAAACTTGATATTCTGTGCTAGTGTGCGATCTGTGGCTTTTCGTGGATAGAAATCCTATGGATCGGGTCCTTGCATACTCAATAGTGTGATCCTATGGATCAATGTCAGGTCGACTGTGATATGAAAGTCTAGCAATAAGTAGCTTCCATGGTAACATGAAAGCAATAACTTGACGCATGCATTAACTTCCCGGTGCCTTCCGAAGTGTGGGATTTTCATTACATTTAACAAGGTGGACTACGCGAGGTTCATCATCCACGGATGAGGGATTATCTTTGAGTTCTTCCCCTTTGTCCTGGTCAGGTATTTATACGGGGAAAGCATACTATAGTTTTTGCGATCTCCGAGGTGGAAGTCACTGAACTTCAACGTTGCGATCTTATCCTGTTGTGCTCGAACTGCGTGTATCCCCTTCGGGAGGTACGCAGTAACCATGGTGTACTCAAAATTTCTTAGCACACTATCTCGACTCACCGTGTCGACCAAAGGCGGGATGTAGTCGGGCAATATGGTCGGGATCAAATTCAAATTTGTTAGGTCATATCTATGATTGGTTCTCTTTTCTGCTGATGGTCGGGATGGTCCGGCTCCACGAGCAGTCGATGAAGAGGTTTTCACTCCTCTCGTCGAGGATGCTTGTAAACCTATAGACATCACTCTTTCAGACATGAATCTCTAAGTCATGAGGTCAATGAGTACTTCTTTCACAGACTCTTCGACTGCGCTAAGTTCCTCAGACATATTCTCGTGGTTGACTATCTTGGATTCAAAGAGTAACTGCTCAATGCAACGGGATGGATGGCAATAACGCAATGACCACTATGTGAAATCAACTATGCTGCGAGCTCAGATAGTCATGATTGGAAAATGTGTTATGGTTGCAGCGTGGCACAACGGGATAAATATATAACTTTTCAACAGATCTCTTGCAACGGGTGAGAAGCCTTCATTAACTCAGTTTTGTCCGTTATGGCATGGTCCCAATGGTCTGGTGGCGAACTTTCTAACCATAAATGCCTTTCTATCTGTTTGGGCCGTCGGTCTAACAATTATAGTGCTTCGAACGACTATATTTCTTCGTCATGGCGAAGTGCCATGTGACATTGTTCTGATATCCCAGCGAAGTGCCATGTGACGCTATTCTGATATCCCAACGAAGTTCCAATTTTGCAAATTTTCCTTCTGTGAAGTTCCCTCTGGAACCTTCTGTAACTTTTCGATCTTAGCTCTCTTCTTACTTAATTTTCTAGCCTTCTTTCCGGTGAGCTTCGTCTCGGTATTCCTTTTTCCATTCTGATTCTTATCTTCTTTTGTCATAGTAACTTCGCGCTGGTGATATTCCTTCCTAGAAATCAGGGGTAATACTTCATCGGTATCTAGAATAGGTACTCCAGTCTTCCACGGGTCTTCTAGTGTTCTTCCCACTTCGAAATCCAAGTCTCTGGTTTTAAATATCTTCGCTCAGTTCTCCTGTTCTTCAATCAAGTGTGTGATCCTCCTAGTCATGAAATATTTCAACTCTTGCTTCTTTTGTTCTAAGACTTCTTCTTTCCTTCTGGCCTGATCTTTTTCAATCTAAGGTTTTCCTAGTAACATAGCAAATGGAGAGTTGTTCTCAATAAATTTAACAACCTCAAATTCTTCCTCTGTCGAAGTTCCATGAGAAATCATAGATATCAAGGTAAGTCTTCCACATAGGGTTATCATTTTTCCTCTGAATAATCCTATTCCTCCCAATGAAGGAGTCATAGTAGGCTCCCCTAAAAGTTCCCAAGTTGTTTATGTCATGATATTCACCTTTGTTTCGTCATCCAAAACACAGTCAATGTCTAAGTCTCCTATTCTTGCTTCAATGCATTCTTTTTCTTTAAAGACCTCTGATAAGATAACATGTCGGTGGTCATTCATGGTTCCTTTCATCTGTAGCAATACTTTCTCTGATTCTTTCTAGGGTTCTGTCATAATCTCAATTCCTTGATCTTTCTTATGGTCTTCTTGTCTCATATTCATCCTTTCAACCTTAACAATCATTCTAGGGCAATCCAATACTTCATGGTCCATAGCTTTGCAATAGAAGCAACTAGGTTTCCTACCAGGGCATTCCTTGGCCAGATGTCCCGGTCTTCTACAACTTTAACAAAGGGTTAATCCTCTCTTTCTTTAAATGATCCCCAACCTTTCATGTATTGCACACTAGGATCATGGTAGCTAACTTGCAAAAAATTATTTCTAGGGTCCTGCATCCATTCGTTAGTCCAAACATTCTCTCTTTGCATAGGTATAACATATCTTTCATTATTCTTATCAGATCTACTCATATCAAATATTCTTTCTTCTACCAGTGCCCTAGTTTTCAAGCTAGGACAAAATCTATCAAACATACCTAGATTCATGTTCTAGAAACAAAAAATTCCACTTATATTACTTCTATAGAGCACAAAGCTTCCAGATCTTAAACTTTTCACTATTCTTACCTCTATTAGAGCACAAAGCGTTCATATCCTACCTCTTTTCTTCATATCATACTTCTTTTTGGCACAGAGCTTCACAGATCGAGTAGAATACTACACACTAGAGCGACATATCTACGTACAGAGCTTCCACGATTTCAGGTTAGATCTTTGCACAAAGCTTCTTTTTCCTCAGTTCCCAACAATCATAGTTTCAGGTCCCAACAACAGAACCATTTGTTGGCACAGGGGTAGACCGAGGGTTCAATGCTACAACAACGCACCAAAAAAACCCTAGCTGCCGACCCTTTCGGCAACACTTGCGAAGAAAATGAAGTCTCACCCGAGGAAGAGGAAGGGGTGGTTGCAGGACTCTAGTGTCTATAACCTTAGCTGTGACACAGATATGTGATTCTAACACTTAACAGAGAACTCAACAGTTATCAATATTTAGTTCTTAGTTACAATGCTGTTAAACCCTAATTACAACACAACACATTATTCATTCAGATCTACTATATTCAATCACTTAATCACATCCACATAGGCCATATCTAGTATTCATCCATACTATTAAGCACATAATATTAACATATCTATCTCTCATTCATCTATGTTAAAGCACTAAGTAAGTAAACACATAAACACATCAATACATCACACAAAGTAGAGCAACACAACATGTACGTGGTTCACCCCCACCCTGGGGCTACGTCTACCAACTCTTCTCTTCTTTATTATCTTGGGTCAAGATTTTTACAGGCACATAGCATCCAAGTCCCACTCCGCAGAGGACAAGATATCTATGCACCTTGCTAGATCCTCCTTCCTTGCGTTACAACACAAAGCCTTCCATAGTTTGTTACAACCACTTTCACTTAGCTCTGCAAGTCCCACACAGTATGCACAAAGCATCTACAATCCACACTTTCACTTAGCACTCAACACTTAGCTCATCAACTTAACATCACATATATGGCCCTCCTTACATCGCTTAGACATCTATTTATAATTTACAAAATAGGCCTAAACATGGGTAAACCCATGGGCCAACATCCCATACCCATTATATAATCCCGAATCCCAAAGAGGGGCCAAAAAGGGGCCGACATCCCACGATCTCCACTTCATCTTGCGCTCCACCTTCAACAACCTATCAAAGTACCGAAATTAGGTCAAGCATGACCAAGAATCCTCAATACTTGGTCAAGGGCCAACACCAACATAAACCATGGAGGAATGTAGAATTTAATCAACCTCTTCCATCTACGCCACTCTTGAATATGATCAGAAATATGGGTGGCTTTATCTTGCCGAAGAGTTGACAAGATTTATAGGCCGAAATCTTAACGAACCGGTAATTGGAAGTGATTGAGAAAAATCAAAACCATCTGATTGAAAGTTCTGTAGGTTCCCCTATGTAGCTTGATGTACCACTTCGCGGCGACCTTGATGAGGGTGCGTTGAAATATCCCCAAATGAATAGAATCATCATCAAGGGAGTTAGATGAGAACCATAGGTGAAAAGTAGTAACATGATCACTTGGGTCTTCGCCATTCTTGCCTTCAAACTTTGGAATGTCAGAAGGAAGCTTGGTGGGGATGAGGGGCCATGATGGATCGTGACGCACATGGTCATTCATCAATTTTGAAAAATCTGGTAGATTTAGCTTGGCCAGAAAAGGGAGTCAAGGTTGCGGCATATGATCCCATGCTCCTGGGAAAGATTGGAGTTGAGAGATTGCATGCCAATTAGGGTTTTGGTATATATCATGGCTTTGATTGAATTGATAATATCCTCCTCCCAACTGATTCATGAAAGGTTGTAAGGGAACCATACCCATAGAAGCGACATGATAACGATTATATATGTTTCCCCCTAGATGAAGGAACTCTATGTTGGGGGTTTCCCATACCGTAAGATTGACCCCCTCCAGATGGAACATCGAAGGACATAGGGGTGTTCACCATTATAAATACGTTTGTAGGAATCAACGTGGAGGAAGAGGGAATGACAAACAAAATATAGGAATTAAACTGACCGCTCATTTGAGCACTCCATCTTGGAGCATTGAAGCTAGGATTAGGCCTGAAGTAAGGAGGATTCTAACCTCCAACCATAGGAGTCACTTAGGAAACATGAACTTCACCAAACGAGAAAGGAACATAAGGAGGTGTCATGTCCCCATACCCAAAACTAGGATTCGTATGAGATGATGAAATAGAGGATGACAAGTGCGAATTCAAGTATGGCATACCATATGAGAAAGGATTAGAGGCCGAAGGTATTGACTAAGTACTATGATTCGATATAACATATGGGAATACAAAAGGATTCGTTCCCATGGGCTGAGAAAATCTCATGGGTTGGGTAGCACTAGATGAGGTAGCCTTCGATATCCAAACCACCGATGACAAGGGAGTCGAGGGGACCCCACTAATCACAGAGGATATGGGAGTCGAAGGGCTTCCCGAGATGTTCATATCTGACTCAATACTCATGGTAGGATGATCACGAGCATGGGAGGTAGAGATATATACACCACGCTTATTAACGCTATGCCTTTTAGAAGGCATATTCAGTAAAGGATAAAGACACGGTGGCAACTTCAAAAGATGAAGAGATCAATGAGGAAGATGGTTTTTCCAGGATGACTTAGAACTCGAGATACAATAAAAAATCCTAAGGCCGACTAATAATAAGAGAGAACAATCCTAAATAAAGAAAAATGCCAATTCACACAAACATGATATGATATATGAAAGGGACCTCCCGAACTAAAGTAGGTATGCCTCGCCCAAGAGGGGCCCGAGACTCCACAACAATAGAGTGGATGTGTCAAAATCAATTATAAGGACCCTTGTAGGCTTCACATTGCAATAAGTCAGATGCCTCTAGAGAGGAAATCCTCCATTAAGTTGGTGTGTTTTCCGATCCCTATCTGACTCAGGGTACCTGTAGAATAACCCCTATAAGCAACCTATGTGGCTACCTATGTCAAACAACTAGAGTCACCATGATATAACCAATGCTCAGGCGAGTAGTCTCAAGTCCAGTCCACCATATGGGCAAGGAAGAAAACCCAAAATCATGAAAGCACCGCCTCTTAAGGAGGAAAAGGCATTAGCAAGACCCCCAAATACGAATAGAACCCCATAATTATATTTGACGCTAAGAAGGTATTAGAGGGCTATCTCTGCAACCAAATTCACATGACCTCGTACTTAACTCCAGTGTGAGTGGAGCCTCCTGAGGACACCAATTATATAATGGGTTTCACCACTCCTTGGTTAGACAAATACGTTCAGTTTTATAGCCTTGGAGAAGTTTACTCACAAAATCCTATTCTAAGGCCCTAGGTCCTATACCATTTTGTGTACCGTGGAAAATAAAACCGTTTATAATCAATTTTAATTATTCAACATTAATTTTAATGGCTTCTTCTTAC
Source organism: Picea sitchensis (assembly GCA_010110895.2). Lineage (NCBI taxonomy): Eukaryota > Viridiplantae > Streptophyta > Pinopsida > Pinales > Pinaceae > Picea > Picea sitchensis. The sequence goes on along the minus strand of SNQJ01S0069935.1, from coordinate 1,548 downwards.
TCAAGAGGTGTGATCGTGAAACTGATGGTATTACGACTCAACATATATAAAAAGAAGCAAATGTAAAAGCACTGCTAAGTACTAGTCTTGATTTTCAATGAGATGGTATGCTTCTAAATGTTGTTTCCAAGATGAAATCTCTACAATCTCAATGAAGTGAAATATTTCCTAATATGCCAAACTAATGTAAAGTATCCAAAAGTGCAAATGCCATAAGTAAAATGAAAGAAATATTTTTTTTTTTGTATTTTTGATATAATGAAAGGAAAATTCAAGGACTGAATAACAACCTCATAGGCAGACCTTACTGCAAGAAAAATGAGACAAGCCAAGAAGGATACCAAGAATTAAATACCTAGACTAGCATGAAAGGAAAACAAATGCTACAACTGACAACAAAATAGTTCACCTAAAAGATTCACCAATAAAGCAACTTTGTATCACTCTCTAGGTACTTAACAGTCATAAAAGGGACCCAAGAAGTCTCAACAACTAGCAAAACTCAACCAACAAACACCAAAATCAACCAAAAATACTAAAGAGATAGTGTACATGACTGTTCAAACAACAACTCATGTATCTATGCGCCCTAAAGGAAGCAACCTGTGTATGTACACGCCCTGTCAAGGGACAACCCGCGTATGTCAAGGAAGACATTTCCTGGGAAAGGGTTAAGCCAAGAAACTTAGATATAATGGAAAATATAGGCTTCCAAGCAACAAATGATAGAGAAAATCAGGCAAACATAGAGAAAATCAAGGAGAAAAACACCCAATACCCCCAAAAAGGAGATCTCCCAAGTGGAATCACCAATTATGTTATAAGGAAAATCTCTCTATGGATAGGGGAAAACCACAATAGACGGAAGAACACTTGAAATCAACTCTAATCTCAAGTATGTTGTATAAATAAAATTATAACAAGAGAAGGCTAGAATCCTACCTTGTCCAGACATCCGAAGAAGACCACCGTTGAGCACGTGACTGTTACACGTCAAAATTACTCACTTTGATAGTGTCACAAGTGTTGTCATTACAAAGGTCACAAGTGTCGCATTTTGCTCATAAGTGTCGCAAGTGTCAGGGAAGCATATTGCCATGATGCCTATGTCATGCCTATAAACGACATCAGGAGGACACTTGGCACATGTCAAACACTTTATTTAGAAGAGGAGGAAAGGTTAACTGGGCTCATGAACCTTTTGCCATCTGAAAACACTAAAAAAACTAAGTTTTTGGAGGGGAGCGCTCCTTTATAACTATCTCAGGAGTGCTGACACCCCCCCATAAGCCATCAGGGAGCGTTATAGTGCTGCATCAACCCTTTTGCAGGAGCACTCCTATCCCCAGGGGTGCTAGCACTCCCCTATACACTACTAGGGAGCGTTATAACGCTCTGAGTGCCCTTTTGAGGGAGCGCTACCTATTCTAGGCAGTAGTTAAGTTGTTGAGATGAATTGGGGAAGGATCCTTTCATTCTTGGAAGGTAGTTGGATTCGAATCCCTAGTCCAGCCATGATCTTAGGGTAGATCCTCAACTGAAGGAGGA
>SNQJ01S0069933.1:28741-38825 GCA_010110895.2 Picea sitchensis | reverse complement strand
TGGGGGTTCAAGAGCCCTCCCTTGGAGGAAGAGGGGACCCAAAGTCTCCCTTTCTCTTTGGTGTTTTCTTTCCACTAATATACTCCTTTCCATTGGTGGCATGAGTCTTGTCTATTTCTTGTTCTAATGATCTTATGCACTCTGGTTTAATTCCTTTTATTGTTATTAGTTTAGTTTTTTGTTTATCTTGCATGATTTATATTTCTAACCCTTTCCTTTACTGTTGTCTTGCCTAGCTGACCCAACTGGGCTTGTAAGCATCTCTAATTTTCTCACTCAAGTGACAAAAGAGACGCAACAGATTGGTGACTCCACTGGGGAAAGGTATCAATTTCCTACCCCATTTGGGTTATTTTATCTCTTCTTTCTATTTATTTAACTTGCGGGTACCATAACTGGCCCAAGATGAGCTACAGGAAGTAGAATTAAAAGCTGAGTTGAAGGAATTTCATCCAGAATTTTCTTCACGGCCATGTGATAGGTGTGCGCAGGTTTATCAGCCCACATTCACGCATCGTGCGCACGTGTGCCAAAACCACTATATTAATCAGCACCTTCTACGCACTCGCGCCCATAAATCTTTTTTAGTTCGTGCATTGATGCTCACATCACCTCTGTCTACTCTAAGACCTTGCACCTATGTAGAAAATACACATTGTAAGCCCTTTTGTGATTTGTGGAAGGCCCCTGGCCTTCTTAAAATTGATTTCATGCACATTGTAACCAACACCACACTTAGTTCCCTCTCCATATAAAGGGATTAGTCAAAACATAGGCACTTAGGGGGTTTAAAATCATTGTTTCCTCTTTTTCTTTCATTTTGCCACATGGATGGCTTGCTTTGACTAAGAGTATAAGTTGGAATCATTTGTAATCACATATAAAACTTGCATTGGGACCAGAAATTGGTTATCAATCCTTGAGTATGCTCTTCTCTCGTGCTCTAGAGTGATCTTGAGAATCAAAAAGAGGTTGAGGGAAAATTTCATCTCCCTTAAAAAAGACAAAATCATTAGGAGAGGACAACACCCCCTCAGGACTCCTCTTAGTTTATTTTTCAAACACACCTTAAATTTGTAAGGGCCCATACATGCCCACATGCTACAAAGATAGGATAGTGTTGAAATTTACTTTATAAGATTAACTCACTAGGGAAGTTTAAAGGTTTTGGAACGGGCCCATACATGCCCACATGCTACAAATCTAGGATAGTTTCAAAGCTTTCTTAGATTAAATCACCCACATGTAACTTAGGAGTTAAAGGAATAGTAAGGACCCACATGCCCACATGCTATTTTCCTAGGGACTTTAAAATTCTGCAAGGTTGTACCAATGACACATAGTAACTTAGGTAATCAACACTTGTAAGGACCAAGCGAAATCCACATGCAACAAGGTGACACCTAAATTGTTAAAAATTGGCACACTTCCACTTGCTCACACACAAAGTTCACCAATCACTCACATAGTTTTATCTAGAAGTTGTGGAGATTAAAGTAAGTTTCCTTCAACGGGATTCTGAAACACCCCACCCTTTTTTTGACAAAACTATCCACTTCCATTTAATTTCAACGAGGTTGGTTCACACCCCAAATCTCTCACACAAACACATCTAAATTTTTTCTAAAAACTCACTAAGTTTTCCTCTACAAGAGGTTCCAGAAGAATGTTTTAGCCTAGGTAGGATTTCAGGGATAGGCATCTAAATAACTCCCCGTTATCTCGTTCTGACATTGTAAAAAACAATAGAAGTGGACAAATAGGGAACTTTTAAATCTTCCAAGTCAAGTGTTCCTACACCATAAAGCAAGGAGATACCCTTGAAGGGTTGAAGGCCGAGGTCTAGTTGTTCTATGTATCCCCTCTTGAGGCACCCACCTCTTGGACGGGATCCAACCCATGACCCATTTCTGAGACCAAAAATCTAAATGTCGCACTTTGACCAGGGTACCTAGTGACCAAATTTTAGGACATCTACCCAGGTGGAAATTGTGGGCTGCAATTGCACCTTAATCAGATTTTTTGTGGCTATTGGGAAATATCGTCAGCTCTTTTGGGATATGCACCCTCTACCCCTCATTATAACTGATTACTTCATCCTTTACTAGTTCCTCTTCCGGTGGCTTCAGACCCCACTGTTGAGTACTATTGGAAGGTCCAGTGCTATTTGAGAGGAATGACGTTATGTATTTTAAGACACGAGCATTTGTTTTATTTGTTATCCCACGTAGACAAATTCCACCTACCCACATATATGTTTCTTTATCAATTGCTTTATTTATGACACCCTTGTGATTATATCTAATTGTGAAATATATTGTGAAGGTCCAGAAATTACAACAAAATCTCTTGTTCATTTATTTTCTCTCATCACCATTTGCACACATCCACTTAGCTAGTCAGATATCATAGGGGATCCACAGAACCCCCATTGTTCTAGACACTTGCTAAATCTCCATCCTATTTTAGGAGGAGTTCATAGTCTCGCCAACTCACCAACCCCACCTTCTCACACCCTTGTGAGTGCCACTATATTAGGATCATATTTGCTTGGTTCAACCCTACTTGGGTCCACTTCCCAAGGTCAAACACTCACCTACTCTCCTTTACACGGAAGCAGGGGGGAACCTTCTCCTCAAGGGGGAAGTGCAAACCCACCTAATCCCCCTTAAGGGTCGGGTTCACAAAGAACTCACACCATGGCTGTAACTAATCCTCCGCCGCCACTCCAGATGCCATATTTGGCCTCTCTCAACATACCAGATCTAAGCAAACTCACAAATGATCCTATATTGCATGACCCCACATGTCCTGCAATGCTTACCAAACTACCTTCAGATATCCCCAAGTTTGAAGGAAAGGCAAGAGATGAACTTGCCAACCATGTCATGACTTTCCACTTATGGTGCTCTTCCAACAACATTATGGATGATTCCATCCGACTACAATTATTTCAATGCACACTCACTAGCCCATCATCCAAGTGGTATGTAGACAAAAAAGCAGGGTCCCATGCAACTTTTGAGTCCTTGGCCAAAGCATTTTTTACCTTCTTCCAATTACCAATCCTCCATGATAATGGTCTTGAACTATTCTTTGATTTTAAACAAACCTTAGCCACACATATCGCTGATCACATTCACGAGTGGCATCGACGATGTAGTTTGTGCAAAGAATAAACCACCAAACAACAATGTCTTGATTGGTTTCTCAGATCACTTGTCTCTCTCCTCGGTAAATATGTGGCTTCCACCTTCCCTCAATAAGAAGAAGAAGCCATCAGTAAGGCTCAACAATACGACCTCGTCTATTCATAATCAGGATACTTGTACATAGTACTTCCTGATCTCCCAAGACCCATGCCATTTGGCTAGAACAAGCCTGGGATGTCTCACTCAACAGATGGATTGATTGATAACACCACACACCACAATCCACAACCCCAACAACCACTAATGTATGGCATACCTCAATATCCGTCGCCATATGGAGGAATCCCTTATTATCCTCCACCCCCTTATCAACAACCATACCCTGTTACCCTTCCTCCACCCATCAGTGGGCCACTGCCGACACCCACAATATGCCCACCTCTCCAAACAAGTTCTGGTACTCCCTCTACCTTAGCTTATACTCTAAGTACTAGCAAAAGAGACACACCTTCCTATGTACCTTATGGATCATTACCACAACATAATCCATACTTTCCATTTCCTGGCCCTCCACGGCCCATGGTTCCACCACAAGGACACCCTCATGCTGGTTTTAATTTTGTTCAACCCTCTCCCATTCAGCAATATCAAAATTTTGAACAGCTGAATACGGCAAATCCAATCCATCAGTCAAATAATGCCAAAAAGAAAGGAAAAAATCAGAACAATAACAATCCAGGTCAAGGCAGAAATCACCCCCAACAGAACCAACCTATTGGGGGCAACCGGAATCAAGGGACTTAGAACCCCCAGGGGGGAAACAACAATAGACGTCAAGGGAAAAATAGAAATAACCTTATAACCAACTTCCCATGTGCCCTTTGTGGTGAGTTTGGTCACTATACTCATAATTGCCCCCAAATCATTGATTTTAAACGGATGAAAGACTCTATGAATGGACCACATCCTCCATCTTCGCCTGCCCCTCAGCAAGCCCCACAACAATACGTGCAAAAACCACCCCCAACCATGCTACATAACCCCATTCCACACCAAGGAGTGATGAACACCCAACATGACATGTAGCCTACCCCAACATAGTTGGGACAATATATCAATCCAAGCAATCCCACAGATTGTACTATCCTCCTCACTAGTGAGGAATAAGTCCTTCTATAAACACATAGTCATCAATACAATGCACCCTCTGAGTCTCCTCCCATTCCCCTAGAAACAATTCCTGCACCAACGGGACCCCCTTTGATGATCCCTCACCCTAACATGGAAACACCTCTTCGCATCCCTCGCATCCCATTGCGCAGGAATGTCCACAACCCTCAAGCTAGGGTGGCTCATAATTATAGTTTGGTCGATGACTTGGCACAATCCCCAGCTGCCATGTTAGTCTTAGAAGTACTTAAAACTTGTCCCACTCAGTGGAATTCATTACTTTCTGCCTTGGGGGAAGTCAACCCTGCGGATACTCAACTCATCACATTTGATCTCGACTATGGAGAACCTTGCCTCCCCGCTCTCATTGCTTTTCAAATCCCTGTTAAAATTCGGAACATTACAGTTCATCGGTGCATCATTGATGAAGGTGCGTCCACATGCATCATGTCCAAGTCTGTATGACAGAAACTTAGTTCCCTCGAACTCATACCATATTCCATTACCTTAAGAGCTTATGACAGATGACCATCTTCTCCCAAAGGGCTCTTCCAAAATGTCCCTGTAGAACTCGGGGGCAAGACCATTCTCATTTACATTGAAGTTAATGCTTCCCCACTCGATTACAATATCATGTTCGGTCGTAGCTACATGTATGCTATGAACGAAGTTGCCTCTTCCATCTTTTGAACCATGATGTTCCCCCATAACAGGAAGATCATTACCATTGATCAAGTTTCACATTATGAGCCTAACCCTTCTGCCAACATCGATAAGATTATCCCTTTCATCCACACTAATCCTGAGGTGTACCCACTCATCGAAATGGGGCCTGGAATTTTCAAAGACCCATCCTTGTTAGGAACTTACCATGGTGCACCACCGCTCATTCATCCTTCCAATCAGGTATGTGTCATCTCGTCCAAAGGAACTGACATTGAGGATACCCTTCCTCCCAGTGAGGCTTCTCTTATATCTGACGTCCCACTAGTCGCAGAGCTCCTCCCTCAAGAATCTCCTACGAACTCATCGACTCCACTAGTTCATGATTTCACCTCACGCCAAGGCCATATCCCAGTTTGGGAGACAATTCCTTAATCCATTACTCAAATCCCCTTCTTTTACCCTTCGTCAGGCGTACAAGCTTTCCAAGTAGCCTCAAATCTTACCCTTCCCAATATGGTGCTGGAAATTCTAGTATGGTATCTAAATCCACCCACCATGGTCCCTCAACCATACCTACCTCCTCAAACCGAAGGAATTCTGATGCAGATTCCAATACCTACTCCCACAGCACCACCAACATCCGCACTAGCTACCACCACTACTACAGTTAGGGGTAGACATAAAAAGAAAGAGACCATTGCTCCCCTACCCCCACGTGTCCAACCTCCTTGCACACTATGTGAGAAAGATGGACACCAAACCAACAAATGCCCATCTCTACCCAAGTTACGTAACCTAATTCAACTCAATCAAACACCATCACCGTTCGTCACTTCATCAAGTACTGTCGCTACCTCCCCTAACATAAGTAGCAAAGGACTGTGAACCAAATTCGTTTGCGTCATATGTTCAAAATATGGCCATTATACACACCATTGCCCAATGCTACCTCAATTCCAACAAACATTAATAGAAGTATGCTAGAACTTACATCATGAACCCAATCCATCTACATAATCCTCACCAAATGTCACTGACATCCATTATGTCACGACTTTAGTCAACAAACGTATGATATGCCCTTGCTCTCTCTTCAAATCCTTAGATCATTTCACATATCAATGTCTTATGATCATTGAATACAGGCAATGCCAAGTGACCTTGATTTAAACTCCTACACCCCCTACAGAATCAATGATTAACCCTACCCCATCAACAAAGATTCTTCATATTATTTCTCTTGAGCTAGAAGCACTCCCTAGTCCTCCATGGTTCTTGGATGACTTATATGAGGATTTACCCCCAATTCCCCCATTCATTTCCCCACGGAAATTTTACGCCCAAATACCATTTATAACCCTCAGTATCTCGATATTTGGTTTATGTCGAGTGAACCATCACAATATCATTGCATCATTCCCCCTGCTTCTTCATCACCAGAAGACAACCACACGGTGACAGTCATTGATATCACTCTTTTAGATCCCATGTATTCCCGACAATTTCGCCGTGACGAGGACATACCCTAGGAATTAACCACCCCCGAATACCTATGGGATGCGCTACACCACAGAGCCCTCTTCCTTTCACAGGAAGCCTTCACACCTCCTAACCAACACCCCATATACGCAGTCAAAACCAAATATTTTATCCCATCAGGGCATATCGACTGGTTCAACAACCCTATCCCTGCCCCTGGTGCTTTTGAAGAAGGCAATATGGCCAACATTTCCCCTACCATCAAAATCAATATTTCCATAAAAACTGGAGTCGTCGAGGAAATCACCATTGGTGCTGCATGCACTCCTGAAGAAATCACCACCTACAAAGCCCTCTTCCAAGAATACTGGGATATTTTTGCCTGTTCATACACAGAGATGCCTGGCCTTGATCCCTCTATTGTCAAACATCGCATAGACACCTGGCTTGATATCACACTGGTTCTCCAAAATAATGATCGCTACACCTATCCAAAGCAGTGGCCATCAAAGCTGAAATTGACAAATTACGGGTTGTTGGGTTCATCTACCCCATCGCCTATACCTCATGGGTCTCCAACCCTGTCCCCATTAACAAAAAATAGGGCACCATCCATGTATGCACGGAAATTTGTGATCTCAATCACGCCTATCACAAAGACAACTTTCCAATGCCTTTCATCGATCAAATTATCGATGACTGTGCAGGCCATGAGGCTTTATCCTTCATGGACGGTTTCTCTCGATATAACCAAATCCAAATCCATCCAGCTGATCAATATAAGACCGCTTTTACCATCCCTTGGGGTACTTTTTCATATCGTGTCATGCCTTTTGGCCTAAAGAACGCTGGCGCAACTTTCTAATGGGCTATGACATACATTTTTCATGATCTGTCTCATATCATCCTCGCATACTTGGATGACCTTACAGCTCGATCCAAAAAATGCACTCATCATCTTGATTATTTATGAATCATCTTCTAAAAGTGTCATTAGTACAACATCGGCTTAAAACCCCTCAAGTGTATGTTTTGTGTCACTGTCGGGTTCCTCCTTGAGTTCATCATTTCCCAAAGCCGTATTACCGTGGATCCCATCAAAGTCCAGGCCATCACAGAAATTCCACCCCCTCAGAATTTACACCAACTCCAGAGCCTACAAGGAAAAGATAACTTTTTACGACGATTTTTCCTAGACTCTGCCACTCAAGCACATGGTTTCCTTCGCTTACTATGCCATGACATCTCATTCCACTAGGATGAACATGCCCAAAACTCTTTCGATGATCTTAAAATGGAACTCTCCAGCACCCCTTTAATTAGTTCACCCGACTATAATCGCGACTATATCCTCTACATATCAGCCTCAATCATCTCAGTAGTAGGAGTTCTCGTTCAAATAGGAGGTGATGATAATGAGCATGTCATTTACTACATTCGTAAAAACCTCTCAGGGTCACCCTTGATATACAATCACGAAGAGAAACTAGCCCTTGCAGTCATCCTCGCAGTCCAGAAATTGCGCCATTACATTATGCTTCGCACAACCAAATTCATAGAAAATTCCAACCCCATGCAATACTTTCTCAGTCATCAGCAAATTAACAGTAAATTTTCCTGATGGATTGTTATCCTTCAGGAGTATGATATTTAATTTTCAACACGCAAGAGAAAGAAAGCTCTCGTCCTCGCCTAACTTGTCACAACCTTCCCCTCCGATACTACCAATTCCCCCGTCAATACTGACTTCCTTAATGAACATCTCTTTTACATCACTTCGGATGATCCTTGGTACGGAGACCTCCTCGTCTACCTCCGAACCCAAAAGTTTGGTAACCACCTCTCACAAGATGATCATCGACGTATTCGCCATCAGGCCCCCTGTTATTTCCTCATCGAAGATATCTTATATCAACGAGGGGTAAACACCATACTCCGTCAATGCTTGACTATTGACGAGGCCGATAGAGTCTTGAACAACTAACACAGTGGCGCTTGCGGGGACCACCTCTCGGGGATGTCCACTGCTCAGAAAATCATCTGCGCAGGTTACTTTTGGCCTACATTATTTCATGATTGCATTCATGCCATGAAGCGATGTGATAAATTCCATCTTTATGCCAACAAAGCACGAGCACCACCTGCTCTTCTACACCCAGTCATTACTATAGTCCCCTTTTGTAAATGGGGCATTGACTTCATGACTTGCAACCCTCCATCTAGGAATGGACCCAAATACATCATCATCGCAGTCGATTACTTCACAAAGTGGGCTGAAGCCATGCCTACCCTCAACAACACTGTTGACACCACAACACATTTTTTTTTAACCACGTCATATCCCTCTTTGGAGTACCACTCCAACTAGTCTCTGATCACGAGAAACATTTCAAGAATGAGATTTTCATTGAACTCTCATCCAGGTTAGGATTCTCCCATGAGTTCGCCTCACCATACTACCCTCAGTCCAATGGATAGGTCGAAGCAGTTAACAAGGTCCTCGAGACCATGTTGCAGCGCACAGTTAACAAACATAAGACCAATTGGCATCATATGTTATTTTCCGCGCTATGGGCTTACCATACAGTCGTGAAAATTGCCACTGGTCTCACACCATTTCATCTAGTCCACGAGGTCGAGGCCACTCTTTCTATCGAGAGTGAAATTCCCAACTTACGCACCACGATTGAGATATTACCCGACACTGCTCCAATGGAGAAGCATTTGTTGAACTTATACTCCCTGGATGAAGATCGTCGATCTTCATTGCAGAACAATGAGGCAGCCAAAAAATGGTCAAAATCCACCTTTGATCGTCATGTCAACCTTCACTCATTTCATGAAGGTGACCTTGTCCTTAATTACGATATCGCTCACGATACCCTTAGCCATGGAAAATTTGAGTCACTATGGCATGGCCCTTACATTATCCAACATTGCCTCACTAAAGGCACATACATCCTGGCTTCCCTCAAGGGCCTCTCTCTCAAAGAACTCGTCAACGGGTTGTACTTAAAGAAATTTTATGCCTGAGAGTAGCCATTCCACACTAGGTTATTTATTTTGTAGTGTTTTTAATATTTTTTCCATACCTCACGTCTAAACTATCTTTTGTGTTATTGATAGATTCCTCCTCCATCAGCCTACCACATCGGTTATGCCGACGACGCCATCCATTGGACATAGAATCTCGCTTCGGCTGCTTGGGCCCTCTATTCCCCCTCACATGAACTGCTCCACTCCAGTGGCATATGTTTGGGCTCAGCAACTAACAACTAAGCTGAGTACACTATCGTCATTGGTCTCCTTGTCGATGCTAGCCATCATCGTATTCGTCACCTTAGCATCTTACTAGACTCCCAACTGGTCATCCTCCAGCTCAACAATGTGTACCGTGTCCGCGATCCTTGCCTCTTTCGCAAATACCTACAAGTTAGACTTTTGTCTCGACATTTTGATTTCATTACATTTACACATATTCCAAGACAATTTAATCAAATCATAGATAGCATGGCTAACATTGTACTAGATGGGCATAAATCACATCAAGACAACTTTACACACACATAAACAATTAGAAGTTTGTCACAACATATATATTAGACATCATAAACACC
>SNQJ01S0069932.1:54785-67228 GCA_010110895.2 Picea sitchensis | reverse complement strand
CATATAGATAAAAACCCCACTATCATATATTATGTATATATCATGGATCATGAAACAATATCATACAAAACTCTAATCCAAGAGCTCTCAGTACAATATACAATCGTCTCACACTGTCATACAAAATTGACAAATTCATGTGCCAATTTACTGCTTCCAGACAACCTGCCTCCTCTATGCAATCCTTGTTAATGGAAATCCCTGAAATGAATGAATCCCTCTTGCCTAGGTTGCGCATTCCTCATTGGCACATCCAATGTGTGTGTGGTTGCATGAATGCACCCACTAAAGTCACAACTAATATTCAAACTGTCCCTTTCACCTGTTATCTCAACTGGGTCTCCACTGGATCTGACATGCATGTAGTTAACAATGGTAAATATTCAGTTGCATGTGAGATCATTGATTGTGAATTAATTAATAATTAATTCATTGATCTCTCACTAGTGTAAGTTTAGTTACAACTAGTACAATTGAGCTTAACTCACTTAACTGAGTTAAACTACTTTACAACTCACATAACTACACATATAACTCTGTTACAACTTCGAATCACTTAGTTACAACTAATTCAACTTGCATGTCCCACCAGTCAACCTTTGAACTTGAATTTCCTATAGCTAACTGATTTGCCACTTTAGTTAACTATTTCCAAGTGCTCATTGAGAATAGATTAATATTTATTGTCCAAGTATTATTAAGGGATAATAATAGTCGACATACATCTATAAATAGAACATCATATATAAATAGACTTCCACCTAAAAATAGCCTGAGGTTCCATCCCAGTGTAGGTGCATAATTTTCACTAGGATCTTCTTTTTGAATCTCAACACTCCCTCTCAACAAGAAAGGGATTATCCTTCACCCCAATCCTGTCTCTATGGTATTTGAATTTGCTCCTGGTGAGCACCTTCGTCAAAATGTTTGCATCCTGATCTTCCATAGGAATGTACTGAAGCAACATGATCTTCTGCTACACACAATATCTGATATGATGATATTGGATATCAATATGCTTAGATCTATCATGAAACACGGTATTAATTGAGAGTTTAATGCAACTCTGATTATCACAATGAATCACTGTCAGATCTAAATGAGAACCAAACAAACCAACCAAGATCTTTCTCATCTAGATAGCCTCACATGCAGCTTGACTCATTTCCATGTATTCTGCTTTTGCTGAACAGAGTGCCACGGATCTTTGTTTCTTGTTGTACCAAGAAACATCTGTAGATTCGATACTAAATATCCCCCCTGATGTGCTTTTTCTATCTGTTGTGTTGCCCACCCAATGTACATCCGTGAAGCCATGCAACTTCACCTCATATTTCTATCTGTACCATAATCCATACTCAGATGTGCCCCTCAGGTATCTCATGACATGCTTACCCTCCTTCCAAAAGAGCTTGGTAGGCTTAACCATCGCTTGACTCAGTTGGTTAACCGCATAGCAAATGTTCGGTCTCATGTTCACTAGATACATTAGCGAACCCACTAACTATCGATAGACAGTAGCATCCACTACCTCTCCAAAAGTAACATCATCTTTCCTCCAGTTTCCTGGAAGAGGAGTATCCATGGGTTTGCATCCCTCCATGTGAAACTTACCCAATATCTCCCTAGCATACTTGCCTTGAGACACAAAAATTTCACCATATCGTTGCCATATTTCCAATCCAAGGAAATAATGAAGGAGACCCATATCCTTCATCTCGAACTCCTTTGCAAGGTCCTCCTTGCATGAGTGTATCAGCTGCTCATCACCAGTCAATATTAAATCATCAACATAAAGAACAATGATTAAAATCTTACCCTCCACTACAATTTGGTATAGGTTTGCATCCGCTTCACTTTTGGTGAAGCCCAGTCCAGTGAAATAGTTGTCTATTCAAGTGTACCAAGCACGGGGTGCTTGCTTCAACCCATACAACGCTCTTTTGAGTCGACACACATGTGAATCGCTGTTGAAGATATCAAATCCTTCAGGTTTCTCTATGTACACCTCGTCCTCAATGATCCCATTGAGAAACACAGTTTTTACATCCATCTGATGCATGCACCAACCCATCTGTGTTGAGAGAGAAAGGATGGTCCTTATGGAAGAATATCGTGCGTCAGGTGCAAAGGTTTCTTCATAATCTATCCCCTCGATCTGTGAGAAGCCCTGGGCCACAAATATGACCTTGTATTTATCCACACTCCCATTAGCATCTTGTTTTACCTTGTAGATCCATCTCGAACCTACCACTGATTTGTCGACCGGTCTTGGGACAATTTACCATGCACTGTTTTTGACAATGGAGTCATACTCCTCCACCATTGCATCAACCCAAGTGGTATCCTGCACTGTTTCCTGAAAGGAAGATGGTTCAATCACAACACATTTTCTCATGAGAGCCATGTATCTAGTAAATCGATCAGCAGACTGTCTCTGTCTACACTATGAAGTAGGGGCTCCTACATTCTGTGCAACATCTAGTCTCAATCTATCAGCTTCTGTGGTGCGCTTTCTGCCATTTCTGATGGATGGCTCTGCATGAGTAGCTTCCTCCACTCCATGAACCTCCTCATGTGGTTCATCCACATCTTGAGACTCATCTTTGGGAACCAATAGTTCCTCCTTTACATGCAAGTCTAGCTCCCTCTCAAGAGACAACCGCATGGCTTTCCCCTCATTGAATTTTATATCCCGCCGCATAACAATCATCTTACTGTTAGGAAAATACACATGATAATTATGGGGTGTTTCTATGTACCCCACAAATATCCCAACTTCAGCATTCGGCTCCATCTTCTTCCTAGCATTCTTGGTCACATGCACATAAACAGATGAGCCAAAAATCTTAAAATGAGAAACATCAGGTTTCTTACCAATGAAAGCTTCTTCAGGTGTACTCATGCCAAGTACTCTATGAGGAAAACGATTTTGCACATAAACCACAGTGTTGCATGCTTCCGCCCACAAATGCATTGGTAGGCCCTGATCATGCAACATCGCTCGTGCTGCACCCACGATCGTTATGTTCTTCCTCTCTATGACCCCATTATGTTGTGGGTTATGACGCACTATGAGTTCTCTTTGAATTCCTTCTTTGATGCAGAAGTCTTTGAATTCGTTAGAGATGTATTCTCCACCATTATCACTCCTCAAATCCTTCACTTGCTTCCCCGACTCTTTCTCCACCAATGCTTTAAACTCACAGAACTTTGAGAATGTTTGATCCTTCTTTTTCATGAAGAAGATCCAGCATTTACGAGAAAATTCATCCACAAAAATAACATAATACTTATGTTTTGTTGTTGAAGCAATCGAGAATGGTCCACACACGTCTATGTGAATTCTCTCCAGGATCACCGAAGCATGGTTCTCCTTTTCATGAAAGGTGGACTTTACATACTTCCCCATGGTGAAACCATTGCACTGATCTAACTGAGAAAATGTTCCCATTGGAAGTCCAATAGATATTTGTTGCATGATTTTCAAGGCTCCATGATGAAGATGGCCCAATCGCCTATGCCATAATTCACCCTCATCCTGGCTCACCACTTTTTCTACCTTGCCCATCATGGCAGCGCAATCACCTACCTCCTTCTTGTAGAGATTCTTAACTCGAATCCCTATCTTCTTGACTTGACCCATTGTTTTATGTTGCAGGAAATATTTTCCATCGCTGAAAACAACGTCATAGCCTCTGTCCTACAACATTGCGACTAAGACCAAGTTTTTCTTCAGACCTGGAACATGCATAACATCTTTCAATTGAAATGGTTTACCTGACTACCTTTGAAAGGTAATGGTACCAATTCCATTCGCACTGTATCTTCCATCGTTGCTCATCTCTATATGTATTTTGAGATCTTTCTCCTCCAAGTCACTGAAAATCTCCTTATCTTTCGTCATGTGGAAGGAAGCACCACTATCCAAATACCACATCGATCCCAATGCACTTGACGACATGCATGCGATCAAGGAGAATTAAAGTTCAAATTGTGAGGCAAGGGCCTCACCAGCTGTATCTCCAGCAGTCTTCTTGTTCTTCTTCTTCTGCGGACAGTTAGTTGTGAGATGCCCATGTTCGTGACAGTGAAAACACTTCACTCTGGACAAATCCAACTTCTTTCCTTTAGACTCAGATTTTGAATATTATTTCTTCCCCTTCCATTTCCTTGCCTTGGAAGCCAAAGCACAATCCTCTTCATCATCATGCTTTGATGAAGAGCCATCTCTCTTGTTCCACCTGAACTCCTCCTGCACCAAATCCGACCATAGTCATTCCCAATCTCGCAATCTTTCCCTTCCATTGACAACGTATTGATAACTGTGCCAATTCTTGGGAAGTCCTAGGAGTGCCAAGCTCACCAAATCATCATCAGCGACTGTTATTCCCACACTCCCCAGCTCATCCCAACATTGGACAAACTTCGTGAGATATTTTGGAATGGAGTCGCCCTTCTCCATCTTGATCTTCCTGAGTTTATCTTTGAGTGCCAATTCCCTATGGTCGTTGTTGTTTTGGAATAGATCCATCAAATTCTTCCACATTGCATATGGTGTGGCCTTCCCATGGAGGTTTGAGACAATGTGGTCTCGTACTCCCTCCAATAGGATCCTCCTCGCCTTTGCCACTTTCTTTTGCCATGCATCAAGATTTGCAACATCTGGCTTAGGAACATCTTTGTCAATGAATTCCTTCAAGCCATTGTCTTCAAGTACTGCCTCCATCCTGTCATTCCAAGAACTGTAGTTCGAGATTCCCTCGAGTGCATACTCTAACCTCAAGCCATTGAAATCCATTTCAATCTTGAATCAGTTGTAGCACCAAGAAAGTCTTTCTGCAAATTCGAATTCTATCCAATCACAAACTCAGCTTTTGCAATCTTTTGCGCTCTGATACCATGTAGAAATTTTAATACAAATTATGCATTGCCTGGATTCTCCTGATCTAACAATTATATGCCACGGTTAAATATAGAATCATTTCTACAAATATTATTGCGGAATTTAAAACACGATCGCCAATTGCAATATCAAGAACAAAGATCAATCACACATAACACAGATGTTTTACCAAGAAAGGATAAAGCTAAAAACACCACTATCATATATTATGTATATATCATGGATCATGAAACAATCTCATGCAAAACTCTAATCCAAGAGCTCTTAGTACAATATACAATCGTCTCACACTATCATACAAAAATTGACAAATTCATGTGCCAATTTACTGCTTCGAGACAACCGGCCTCCTCTGCGCAATCCCTGCTAATGGAAATCCCTGCAATGAATGAATCCCTCTTGCCTAGGTTGCGCATTCCTTATTGGCACATCCAATGTGTGTTTGGTTGCATGAGTGCACCCACTAAAGTTACAATTGATAGTCAAACTGTCCCTTTCACCTGTTATCTCAACTGGGTCTCCACTGAATCTGACATGCATGTAGTTAACAGTGGTAAATATTCAGTTGTATGTGAGATCACTGATTGTGAATTAATTAATAATTAATTCAGTGATCTCTCACCGGTGTAAGTTTAGTTACAACTAGTACAACTGAGCTTAACTCACTTAATTGAGTTAAACTACTTTACAACTCACATAACTACACATATAACTCTGTTACAACTTCGAATCACTCGGTTACAACTAATTCGACTTGCATGTCCCACCAGTCAACCTTTGAACTCAAATTTCCTATAGTTAACTGATTTTCCACTTCAGTTAACTATTTCCAAGTGTTCATTGAGAATAGATTAATATTTATTGTCCAACTATTATTAAGGGATAATAATAGTCGACATACATCTATAAATAGAACATCATCTATAAATAGACTTCCACCTAAAAATAGCCCGAGGCTCCATCTTAGTGTAGGTGCATAATTTTCACTAGGATCTTCTTGTTGAATCTCAACAATGTTGTTGCCCAAGGAACCACCAATGTTGTTGCTTAGCCACATGTTTTTTAGGATAATTCATGAATATTTTTTCAATTTCATTTTATCTTTTTGGTTATGTCATATAAGAAAATATCGGCTAGTCTTAGTTAATCAATTGTATAAGCATGATATGAAAATGGTTTTCCTAGTTTTAATACCTCTAAATAGTTTATTAGTCTGGTTTCCCCACTGGGGAAGAATATTTTTCACATCCAAAGACGGTAATGGTCTTTTGGAATTAAACTTGGTATGATCTCTCTGTAAATTTTGTCAATATTTAATACAAATAGTACTTACAAAAAACAAATCATATTTCAATGTGTTTATTTATTTATTTTAGTTCGTGGTTTGAGGTTGAACTGATTTCCTGATAGTTAGTTAGAATCAGTTTAATATAAATTCATATTAGCATTTGTTATATTTATCATTATTTATACCAATATGCTTATGTGGGTTTGTGAAATGTTGGTTGTTCATATTGTGTGTAGGTTTGAAGATGGATTGGAATCTTAAGAAACATTTGGAATTTCACACAAGGAACATAAAGAATATTATTCACTTAATTGTGGGTTTTCTTTCGTTCTCTTAATCCTGGTAGTTACACTTGTAACCAACTGATTATGGATAGAAATTAGTTATTTTCCCTTTTCTCTATCAATCATCTACCTTAAGTCATTAGGGAATTTTCCCTAAAATAGGGATACACATTCTAATTGGGTAAGTTATGTAGATGAAAGAAAACTAACTTATATAGTTTCATTTGTTATTGGAATAGTAGTGATATCATGGAGAAATAACAAGAAATGAACTGAAACATTATATTCTAGTGAAGAATAATACAAAACAACATTAGTAACGGCACGAAAAGCAAATTGGATAAGAAGAATATTTATTGTAAAAAATTATATAGAGCATATTTCACGGATTGATTTTTTGAGCTAATCAATTCATTATTTAGTTGGCGAGGAACTATGTGTTATATGCCATGAGAAAACATATTGCAAATCATTTTTATTACATAAGATAATTGTAGGAAGAGGATTAAATCAAGTTATAGTTTTGTAATACTCTAGAGAAAATTGTGGATATTTATTGGGGTATACATTTATGCAGAGGATTGATATAGGAACACAAAGGCATAGATACAATTTATATAGGTGATAATATGGTAGATTGTTGACTCGTCAACAATTTGTCAAGAAGGTAAAATATCTTTAGGAAGTAGATTGAGTCAAACTTGATATAAGTAAGCTACACATAGCACACCTTATGCTATATAAAAATGACTATGATCTAGAATAGATCATAATATAATTTGTTGTCTATTTTGGTACTTTCTAGATGGAAAAATTGGAGTTGTTGACTTGTAGGGCCCATTTCAAGAGAAGGTCTTGCTTTGTAGATTTGGGGTCCAAAACCTTTCATAGTTTGACTAAGGCCTTAAATGACTATTTTGCGATCAAAACTTTGTGAGAATAACTATGGCCTCTCAATGCTATTCTACACTTTGAGAACTTTCCAACAGTGTGTAAATCACCTCAATTAAAGTTCATATGCAGAAGTTATGCCCCCTGTAATTTAACCTATCTTGCTAACCACCATGGCACCAAGTGGATTCCATGTCATGTTCCATTACTCGTACATGAGGAGTAATCACGTGCGGAAATTCAATATTATTCTAGAGGGTCCAAAAACCTAACAATAATTGGAGGTTTGTTGATGGGCATAAATTACCACTCGCCAATGCAAAGGAAACAACTCAGACTAAAGTTCTTTAAGCATCACACAAGTCGTTTGATGTAGTTTCTTCTGATGGGTTTTATGGCTCTGTTTTGAATGGAGACTTCGTTAAAGCTCTTCTGATTTAAATGCAAATTGTAAATATAAAAATGCAAATTTAAACTAATAAAATGTAGTTTCAAAGTAACAAAAAAATCTATAACTCTTCACTGTAGAAACACTAATTAAAACTACTAAACAAATTAATAAAAACATATCCTACGGAATCAATTTTAATTTAAAATTAATTCAGTTTGCATTTATAAATGAAATATGTAATAATCAAAATCAAAGTAGAAATTATATTATTTGATCAATACATGTTGCACTGTTAATGTGAAACAACAGAATAAAATCATGAAGTATTACAAATACACTTTTAATATACAAAACCGAATTAATTATAGTTAATAGATAAAATATATAACAATCATTATATTTTAAAAGAAATTATAAAAGAATATGATTATAAGAATATGAAGCAGACACTGAAAAACAAAGTTCAGAATATTATTTCAATTCACTGGACATTTTTTTAGGAAATCGTAATTGGCGAAATTTAGAAAAATCCACTTCAAAAAACAGCCCACGGTGCCTAAACCATTCACAATTTCTGGAAACTTCTCATGATGACCTAATTTGGTCCGTTCTGGAAAAAAACCCATGTTTTATATTTTTAAAATTCGTCTTCTTTTGGTCAGAAAATGCACTGGAAGTTAGTAACGTCCATATTTTTCAGTTTGCTCCAAAAACATAAAATCAATTTTCAAAATAAATAATTAATGACTTTATATAATATATTCGAGAATTAACATGTCACACACTCTAATGAGTTAAGTTTTTTAATTTAAATGATCAATGTTTGATTTAATATAAAGAAGGAAAAAACTATATCAATTCACATGAGACAATAATTAAAAATGAAATTTTAATTTTAAATAACCAGAATCAGAGAGTGAATGATGTCACGTTCCATTATTTATAAATTATTCAATGTTTTACCAAAATATTATTATATCATATCGAGGAAAACGAACATAGTGTAAAAGATATCATGCATAAATTCTTATGAATGTTTAATAAAGAAAAATCAATGCACAAATTTCAAGCATTAAAGAAGTGTTTTTGAAGTTTGCAGATGCGAAGGATTTACAAAATAAATTTCAATCATTTTCATGCCTCTTGATATCATTTGTTTCTTGCATTATGCCATTGATTTTCAATATTAAATTGCATTTCTTATAGTGTAACCCATTCTTTTGATTTGGAAATAATATGAATTAAAATAGAGCCTAACCATATTATTTGGCAATTGTATCTTCCAATTTCATGTATTAATTTTCCAACAAATAACTTACATGATATTAATCAAAATCAAGGGAATAGAAGCATGGAATAAGATTTAATAAGTTCAAATGTAAATATTGATGATTATTCAAAAAGCCAAAAGATTCAAATTGCAAAAAGGAAATCACCAAATTATGTTCTCAAAACAAATCGAAAGCAGAGTTTACAAAATTTCAAATGGGGACCCTTTAAATTTCAAACAAAATTTAATGGGAGCTATTGGGCCCAATAGGGTTGAGGCATGTGAAAAACCTAACCCTAACCCTAGATGGTTATCAAGCTATGTTAAATATTGGGATGCTAGCAAAGGTAGGGGTTACATTATTATTGTATTGAGTATTGTTCCATAGGAGAGAAGAACATTTCGAGTGGGATATTGAGGGAGATCATAAGGAGAAGGGTATCATGTACTAGCTAAATTAGTGTCCATGACATCTACATAGTGAGTGCCCCTTTTTTGTACTTGCATTTCATAATTGATAAAAAAAGAGAAGAGCATATGCATCACCTTATAGTTGGGTTTTTCCTATATCAAGTTTTCCTGGGGTAGATCTTGTGTTCACTATGTGGATGGTGTGACATTGCATGTCTCTTTCATTTTGGTTTTTCATCTTATTTCAATCATTTTTGTGTTAAACTTAGAAATATTAAGTCTGCAATCTTTAGCAGAATATTACATAGTAAAAATATTGTAGAACATTATAAGATCTACTATGATGAATTGTTCAAATGGAATATCCACGACGGTTTGTAGATCAAAATAGGTCAAATAATGGTTAAGAAATCAAACCAATCCTATAAATGTAAATGTGTAATCATTTATTAGAGTTGTCTAGTTGGTTAGTGCTTTGACTATGTTGAATTGTCTTTCCATATATCATATGACCTTCATGTTTTCTATGGAGACATTAAGTTCATTAGAAAAACAAGTGTGAGCATCAATTATGCAAGTGGAATTGTGAGAAAGGCTATGAGTGTTGTTGTGTGAGCCCAAGGTTGTGAAACATTATAGTTTTGTGTTGGAATATGTTTTATATTACTTGTAATTTTTTATTAATACAATACTTTTTGTTTTGTATATGGCATGTGTATTTATGGATTAACCCTCAATATTTGTAGTTGCATGATTTGTTGTTATTGACTCAATAGTGAAATGTAATCAAATTATTGATGATCATATATAAATAACTCAAGTAGGGAATTATTAATTCATATAATAAATTGATTAGCAATGAAAAACCCTACTTGAAGTAAGTTGACTACACTAGTATCAAAGGAAGTTTTATTATTCAACATAAATGCAAAGTTGTGTTGTTTCTTATCAATAGTAGTAATGAACTATTGGTCTAGGTCACAAAATTCAATTGTATTGGTTAATAACATGAAGTTCTATGTCAAGAGACTACATAATAGTGAAGATGGAATTATTAACATACAATTGAATGAATTTTTCTTCATTACTTATTATCCCCCAGACATGGGATGCAAGGAAAATTATTGGGTCAATGCAGACTAGATTCTTAGATGAATTCATTAAACCAATCATTTTTCAAAAATGGATTGAGAACCAAATTATGCTCGCCACGAGATCCTAATCACTCCATTGATGACAATCCATCAACTTTATTACTTAGATGTCCCCTTCCACTTTGTTGTAAGATTATACACTATACCAAACTCCCCTAATATGTTGAATATAATTTTATCTCAAATAATTCCAACTTGAAGGACATAACTAGAGATGTACACTCTCCCAACTCAATTGATCCATCTATTACAACCATAGGATGAGATCTTACTCGAACTCCCTTATAAAATATTTAGCATGGTCCATAATGAACAAGGATTTATTGGTGTTTCCTTTCAAAAAAATAATTCTTATGTGATTCTTTACTCTAAAGGTATTTATTCTCTCATTTTACTAATGGAAAACTCCATAATCCATAGTCTTACGAGCTTGAAGAAAGTATCATCCTTCTAACTCCATTCATATATATATATATATATATATATATATATATATATATATATATATATATATATATATATATATATATATATATTTCCAATCACAAACTTATTTATTATCAAACTGGATATCCACTTGTTGGCAGGGCATAAATGCCCTGTCCAATCACAAACTTATTTATTATCAAACTGGATATCCACTTGTTGGCAGGGCATAAATGCCCTGCAATAGTAAGGGGTACTCCCCCGTACACAATCCCAATCAAACTATACATCGCTTAGTTTAGGAGACCCATCCAGATTCTGTCTTGGCTACCATTACTGGTTGTGAAGGTGAGTGGTTGGATGGTTGTGCGAATGAAAGATGTAGCTGAAGACTATCTAAAAAAATAAAAGAAAACTAATCTACTTTAATCTGTCCTATCATATTTAGGAGTGAATTATCGTAACCGAATGGGATGAAATGAAACTAAACTTTGCAAAACGCCCCAATCAAATAGTTTTCATAAAGGTGCAAAGTTAGATAACACATGCATACAAATGTATAACTAGAAAATTCTAAGTCATATTTCTGCATACATCAACAACTCATATGCTCAGGACATTAAATACGAGAAAGAATAACATTTATCGCATCATATAAGTCTATAAGCAAAGCATGTTCTTACAGCCCATGTGGACAACAAAATTTTTGTTGGAATTAGTTCAAAGCAAACAACAATATACATAAGTTTTTCTCCCTCTCAAAATTTGGTCCTGAGGGCTTCTCAATATTAGTTAACCAAGTATTTTCTCTAAAAATAGTTTCTCAAGTCTATACAAAGCTTGAAGGGCCCTTTCAAAATGGTTTCTTCCTTTATTTATACAACTATTGCTAACTCCAGAAAAATGTCTTCTTGGATTCCTCAAGAATCAGTTACAAAAACCTTTCAGTTTCCTTTACTAGTTGTTTGACACGTGTGAGGAAAAAGATGAAGTTGAAAGTGGTTGAAAAAAGACAAAATAGGATATGTTTAACAATAGATCTGAATTTGTTGTTATGTTTTGCCTATGTGTTCTTACCTTGGATGTAGGAATTCCATGTCTCTAACTGGTCATAAAGTGATATGATCCTACAGTTTGTGAACTCTTCGAGAGTAGCTTTATGCAAGGTTGTATTGTCATTGAGAGTTTTCATATCTTTTTCTAGGGTAGACATGAATGCCTGGATCATGGTGTGGACTTTGGTGGGTTGAATGAGATGATGTTGAATTAATTTCATCGTCACCTTGGAGATCAATTCAGTTACCTCTTGCCTATGACATGTACTCGGTTGTACCTTCTCTAGAATTCATTCCAAAGTGAGAGTCTTTCTAAGTTATTCTGGGAGAGGGAGACGACACCTTCTTGTCAAGTCTTGTGATGCCT
>SNQJ01S0069932.1:38835-54735 GCA_010110895.2 Picea sitchensis | reverse complement strand
GGGTTGAATGAGATGATGTTGAATTAATTTCATCGTCACCTTGGAGATCAAATCAGTTACCTCTTGCCTATGACATGTACTCGGTTGTACCTTCTCTAGAATTCATTCCAAAGTGAGAGTCTTTCTAAGTTATTCTGGGAGAGGGAGACGACACCTTCTTGTCAAGTCTTGTGATGCCTTGTGCAATCATGAACAAATTACCATTGAGCCAATTGTCTCTTTGGTTGCTCTCTGCTCAGCTTGTTGGCAGTGATCTAGCAAAGTGAGATCAATATTTTTGTCTATGCTTGAGGGACACAGAAGCTTGAATAGCGCATATGGATTCTCGGTGATCCATGTGTCAATATTGCCTATGCCTTCCTGGATAGTGATGAACTAGGTGTTTTCGGCTTGCACTTGGCTATGTTTCTCTATAATAATGGTCGTTGTCTGTTGAAATAAGTGTAGGTGGGCATACATATCTATGATGGCTTCTTCTAGTTCTTCCATGAATTTCTCTGCACTATCCTTGAGGCTTTGCATGTTTCTCTCATCTATCTTCACCTGTTTGAGTTGTTCCTATAGCTCTCTAATTTTTCCACCCTTCTCTAGATTTCAACGGTATAAGTTATGGAAGTTATCTTTTGTTGTTGTAGTGAAAGTGGTGTCGATGGAAGCTATGGAGAATGGGTCCTCACTAATGTTTCTTGTCATCGGGGTTTGTGTGAAGACTGACATTGGATTGCCTCCCGTGACCGACACTTTCCTTATCTGATATTGGAAAAATCTTGCTTATGGCTTATGTGAACTTCTTCAAAATGGGTAATTTTCTTGGTTTGAATGGGATACAGAGCCCCAGACCTAGCACATTGAATATAGCATGACCACTAGCACATGCTATTGATATCTTTGGGATATTGATGTCCATTGTTGATGCATCGTCATTCCTTGCTTCTTCATACTTCTTAGGTTGCTCCTCCTCAACTACCTTTTCTGTAGATTTTGTTGTTACTGTTGTTTCTATTGTAGCTCTTTCAGCCACTACCTTTTGTTCAACTTCTTTTTCAACAGTCACCTTTGCTTTTGCTTCTGCCTTTGTTGTTGTTGTTGCATTATCCTTAACTTCATCGGTTTTTCTCTTCTTTTCAGTGGCATCATTCTTATTTTTTTGGACCTTTTCCTTCTTTCTCCTCTTCTTGTCTGCTATCGTCTCTTCTTCTTATGTTGACCCCGATTACAAAGATGTAGTTGTACCATATTCCTTCGCTACTGCCTCTTATTCTCCTTTCTTCTTGGCCTTTTCGTGAGCTCTTTCTTCATCTGTGATTCTCCCGATGGGTTTGCCTTTTCTCTTGGCAATGAATTCTTCCCATGTGGGTGAAGTGTATTCCAAGGGGATTACTTACTTAGCGAAATATTCCTTGACCACCTTTTTTGGGTCATTCCCCTTAATCATCTCTTCTCCTAAGTGGTATGAAAGTAGTGTATCCACTTCATCTTGGGATTTATTGGTGTTTGCAAATGAGTAGACGTTTATCCACAATGGGAGTGGGGGCCATATACCTTTATTATCCCGGTAGAGTAATGCCCCGACTTTATTGATCATTGTTTGGTAAGACACTTCTTGAAGCACTAATTTGTATGGGACAAATCAAGGAAATAGATGTGGGGCTTTCATGGCTTCGTATATTCTAATATATGTGTCATGCTCCATCAAGTAATAGTTCCATATTATGTTTATTATAGCCAATCCTTTATCAGTCATACACGGGGTTGGTGTGCAGAAAATGAATTCATACAATGGGGATAGGAAGTGCTCACATATATTGTGATACTTTGTCCTATACTTATGCACCCAGAGCATCGTGCAGTATATGTGGATGGTTGGGTATATTGGCTTCCATGCCTAACCCATCTTCAGGTATTGATGCACTACGCATATGATATCTAAGAGATATGAAGACATGTGGAAGTCTGAAAAAGTTTTGGGCAGGGTTTCCTTAACTGTTGTGATTGCCTCTGCAAAGTTTGCTGACAGAATGTCAGCTCAATTAAATGATGACCAGTCCTCTGCATAGTAGTGAATCAGAGGCATGTACGACAGAGGAAATTTGGAGGTGGTTAACTCTCCATACAATCTATGGAGCATGGCCACCATGTATTGATATGGATTCCTATGTGTGGTTGTGGGGAATACACCAGTTGGTCTGAGCTTAAATTGTTTATCTGGTTTGTACCAGACGTGGTATAGGTCTTTGGCCATACGCTTAAATCCACCAATAATTTGTTCATCTAACTTTCGAGTTACATTTTGTTATATCTGTGGGATGGAATGAGGATATATGCTCTCCCCTAGCATTGCAGATGTACCTGTTCTCCAAGTCTATGTGTTGAAGGATCCAGGTAATGGCACCAGCACATGGAAATACTGCAGTGTGGGATACTACTTTGTGTATCCCATATTTCCTAATATCTTGAAAAAATTAACCTCGTCTTGGTCCTCAGCATAGAATAGGAAACTTTTTTTCTTTAACATATGATAAATGTCGCCCCATTTAAGAGAAACTTCCCCCTTTTCCAGGAATCCAATTGTATCATCATAAATTCCCCCCGTGATGTCAAGTTCATATTCATGTTGGCGGCCAATATCAGAGGCCTCTGTGGTAGGTGATTTTGCAGTTACCTTCTCCCTTCGAGACATTTTTGAACCTAAAAAGCATAGACGAAATTAGTCCAATGATAAAACTGAACAATGAAATCAGAACGACCAGATCATGGGTTGTATATGCATAAAAATAAATCTATTTAAGTAACCCATGTGAATTACATGAGGAGTCACTTGTATTGATGTTAGGTGGGAGATCATCATCAGAAGACGATAGAATGATGGCAGGAATTATGGAGTTTTTAGATTTAGTCAAAAGGAAATGGAAAAAATCTAGACTGGTTAGTTAAAGTTTATCATGGCTAATGGCTAAAAAAATTGAGACTGGAGTAGTTCATAGGAAATTCTCCGATGTAGACCACATAGGTTTATGTGAGATGTGTCTGTTACACTGGAAAATTTAGTGCAAAGACCTTCGAACACACCAGAGGAGTTTTTGTAAAGTAGGTCGGTGGGAAAGTTTATATCCCTGAGGAGATTATGTAAAGTCCTCCAGTTTAAACCGGAGGCAAGTGTGTTAACTTCTCCGGTGAAAACATGAGGAGTTTGTTCCAATTATTTCAGGTTGACCAAAAAAAATGATGACACCGAAGGTGATTGTGATACGTATCCCAATGGGTTACCAGAGGTGATCTTGTAAAGGGCTCCAGTTAACTCCGACGAAGTTGATGTTAAATGGTTCAAAGAGTTCGGCAGTGATTTTGTTAACTCTTCCAGTGAAAACTAAAGGAGTTCCCTTCATCCTACAGTGAAACCAGAGAGGATTGCTTGAAGATATTTGAATGGAAAGGATACATTCTTGTTAACTTCTTCTTTTATTACCAGCGACAAAATTGTGAAGTATTCTAGTTACAATAAATCTTGAAAAATTAACAAAGTCTTGGAAATGGATTTTTTCTTCGTCCACGTTTGGGGATTAAGCACCGAGAGGGGAATTAGAGTCACACGATCATTTCTCACTATGTTTGATATAAGATAAGTCCAGGACTATACTGATATTTTGATCATGGGAAGAATTAGATCCAAGACTACTTCTCTTTAAATCTAACAACGCAGAATGAGCACTTGTGAGCGGACTATGGATGAGATCCATTAGTTAAGTTGTAAATTAGGGCTCGGAAAAGAGAGTTTGGTCATATGATCTAGGTTACCTGTGGTTGTATCCGGTTGAAAAAGACAAATGGGAGATGAAGTAATGGATTCGGGGGAAGTTAAAGAGTAAAGGACCAAGAAGCAATTCAAATGAATCTCAAATCGGGGCAAGAAAACCTAGTGTGCCCTAAACAACAATACCCATGAGTAACAAGTTTGGCCATGAGATGGGGTCGTGGGAATAGCTCGAGTTCATGATTGTTATGAGTCAGGTTTGGAGTGTTGCTAGGGAAAGAAAACTACCAGTAAAAGGAGAGAAAAAGGCATTAGACAAAGGATTCGATGGCCTTGGTTGGGAGCAACGATCCTAACCCTAACAAATTTTAACCCTAACTCTTGAGCTTATGTAAGAAAAGATTACCAAGAATATTAGGGCATAGTTGGATAAAGATTCCACATGGGTAACCTTCAGTGATAATGATGAGAGGACTCATGGTCTAAAACACATGGAAAGTTTAGGTGCTTGACACTTCGATCGTCGTGTCTCTCGGGCGCTAGAAAAAAACAAATAGTTAAAATGATTAAAGAAGCACGCCCTTTTATATCCATCAAGTGAATTTAATGCAACCGAAGGGTTTTAGATGATTACACCAGGAGTGATGTTGAGAACACCTCTGGTGTGAACCAGAGGTATTAATGTGAAGGTCCCCAGTATGCACCAAAGGACATGGTGAGAAAGTATCTGGCATATACCGGAGACATTAATGTGAAGTATGTCAGTGTAATATCAGAGGATAAAATGGGAACTCCTCTAGTTCAACTAAAGGATTTTGTAAGAAATCCTCCAGTCGAACCGAAGGAGTTAGCAAGAAGTTTCATAGTTCTCAATTTAGTGTTTCACAGGAGTTTGGGGTAAGTTCTCTGATGGGAACCGGAGAATTTGAAGGGAACTCATCTAGTTATACAGGAGGAGTTTATAAAAACTTGTTTGATGACCAAACCTATTCTCAAAATCTTCCTAAGTATCGAGAAAAAAGGTGCATTAATCCCAACCAAAATAAGAAAATTAAAGTGGCTTGCTTAGAGAGGGGCAATCAACGACAAATATTAAGGAAAAAATTCAATCCAAGAAGTTTTATAGAAGAGAGTAAGAGGCTCCATTTTCTTGGAGAGAGGCTTTACAAGTAAATATACAAGAAAAAGGAGGTTGTCGATGCTTGGCATAACAAATGGCGACACACTGGGCAAAGCCAGGAATCTCTGCAAAGTGGTATCTAAACACAACTTTTGAGAAATGGAAGCACAAATGATGCATGATCCATGAGAGAAAGAGTAGGTCCCATAGCTTTTTCAAATTATAGATTTTGACAAGACAAATTTTGTATGATACAAAGAATAAGTTAGAACCATTCCCAAAATACATTGATTACCATGATATGACCTTTTTCAAATGGAATTAGTTTCATGAAGGAATGAGGAGTATAATAGTGAATTGGGACGTCAATAATGCTAAAAATTCAAGTTGCTTATGCATTTCTCTAATGTTGCTCTGTTTCCAGTGAGCATCCATATCCCCAATGGAGATACTCCCATGTCCCACATGATCTGGAATGCCTTTCCATAAGCCTTTACCTTTTATAATGTGATTCTCTTATATTCAGATAAAGGTGGATGGGGGGATTCCAATATTCCTTTAAAGGCATGAGGGATGACACTTATGAAGGTGATATTTTCCAACTTGATTATAGATGAGAAAACTCCCTGAGTAACATTCCCTGGAGTACTACAAATGCCTTTCCGGAACCATTTCTCCTTGGTTCATACAAACACAAAAATATGTTCTCGGACTTAACCCTTAGTGCTTTTCCTTGTTTTATTTTAAGTGTACAATGCTCATATGTTGATAAATTATGTTGCACTACTAGGTTCATGCACAACAATGTTATACAGATAAAGATGAAGTTATGTTTAGAATCTAAACTATAGATTCCCAAGATTTTGACACCAAATGTGTTACACCTCAAAAGATATTGATGTCCAAACCATCAAAATTCTGTGGATTCCAAGAGGACAATTTTCAGGAGAGAAAAATAAAACCAACTAAAAAAAAGTAAATAAATCACAAAACGTGAAATCAAAAGCACAGAATGTGTAAAGGTAAAGTAAAATTGGGCAGGAAATCAAGATCAAAATTAAACTCTTTATTTATGTATAAGGGTGAAAGCAACCTCAAGGGCTAGTTGATGTAATGTTTCATAATTTGTCCATTAACGGGGAGGAGGTCTACATCCCCTTCGAGATTCTGCAAGAGGTACGTTCCTAGGCCAATCTTCTCTTTGATTACGAAGGGGCCCAGCCACAATTGCTGAAATTTTGAACGTTTTCCTTTATCTTCATGTGGCTTGTCCCATTTGAGAACTGGGTCGTCGACCTGAAAGTATTTCTCACTAGTTGAATTTTTATCAAACCAACGTTTAATAGTTTATTGGTGATTTTTTAATTTGGTTTTTTCTTTGGCGTGGTTCTCCTCTAGGTTCAGTAAAGTATCGATGTGTCTTTGGATGACAAGACATTCTCTCTCACGGGATTGTTGGGTAAGTTGGAGGGAAGGAAGATATATTACTTTCCATAGACAATGAAATAAGGAGAGGTCCTTATGGAAGCTTTGGGAGTGACACGATAATCCCAGAGGGAATTGGGTAGTGTGTTATGCCAATTTCTTTGTTGGTCGACTGCAATTTGTTTTAGAATGCAGATTATATTTTTTTGTAGATTCTGTAAATGTGTTGAGCCTACACAGAATAGATCTAGATAGAAAATACTACCCACATTTGCACAGATAAATTGAGAAAGAATAAGAAGGAGAGAAAGAATGGAAGAATTATCATTAACCGTCAAGAATAATGAATAATTTACACATGATATACTCTGTATAACTCAATGAATGCGCATTGGAGGAGAACCAATGCACCATAGTGGTGGTATAGAGTGATCTGGACACACACCAACAGTTACATGAGTGAATTTCCACCTATTCTAGTCTCTCTGACAGTTACGGGAGTGAACTGCCACCTAGTTGAGTTAACTAGTCAACCAGTCTTCAGTTA
This sequence comes from Picea sitchensis, assembly GCA_010110895.2. Taxonomy (NCBI): domain Eukaryota; kingdom Viridiplantae; phylum Streptophyta; class Pinopsida; order Pinales; family Pinaceae; genus Picea; species Picea sitchensis. The sequence continues at coordinate 47,892 of SNQJ01S0069932.1, read as the reverse complement.
AATGACTGAAACAAAGTGTAGTGAGGAGTAGATCAAGAAATCAAGGGTAATGCGCCAGTCTGGTGATAAAACCAAGGGAAGTGTGCATTATCATGGTGACGATCCCAATGTTGCATGGTGACAAAACCAATGCAGCATCTAGACTCAACTCAACTAATCAAATTGAAGTGTCAACTGAAGAGAATATTCTCTAGGTGGAATATTCTCCCCTAAAATATAGGAGACTGGATAATGACTAATTATGACTAATAAACAAGGAAAAACCTTAGGAAAAATAAATCCTAGGTGTGTGTGAAGTAACTCCAATAGATTCAACCAAGGCATTGCCCTGAGGGCAATAGTTGGACACATATTTTAAGGTAATCCCCTTTTCCAAAGAAAACTCGGCCAATTTAAGCGATGAAAAATATGTTTCATTATCAAATACAAGATAGTTAGGCACTCCAAACCTAGTTATGATGTGTTATTTAATAAAATCCATTACCACTTCATCATTCACTTTGGTTAGTGGTATTGCTTCAGTCTAGAATGTAAATTAATCAGTAGCAGTTAGGATATACATGTGTTGCTTGGATGAGTGAGGATTAATATCACCTTTAATTTCCAACCCCCAGTGTTCGAAGGGCTCTTCAGCAACAACAGGATGAAGCAGAATAGTTGCTTTGTTCTCTCTTCTAGTTGATTTGTGGCAAGTATCATAGATGCGAGAATAGGCATGGAAATCCTTAAATAATATTAGCCAATAATACCCAGTTCTTAATATTTTGTGGGTTGTTGTTTCTCTTGAGAAATGAACTCTAGTTGGTCCATCATGCAACTCTTTAAGAACTTTATTAGCATATTAATTTTCAAGACAACGTAGTAGGACTCCATCGTAATTTTTTCTGAACAAAATACTATGGACTAATTGATATTGTGTTGATTTCAGCCTTAGCGTTCTCTTTTGTTTGGAATTGAGATGGTATGGAGTTGTCTCATACTGAAGTACTTGATATCATTGTAATATGAATTCTAAACATATGGAACATATGGAACTTATTGCGTGTAGAGGGTTGGTTCCTCTTTCCATTCATCTTCTTCTTGATTTTCAGCGTCTATGATTCCAGTTGCCAACTTACAAAGACCTTGAACTTTAACAATATTTGTTGGTTTAAATTCAAGGTCATACTCTTGTAAGGTATTCATCCAATTACCTCATCTCTCTCCTAGCTCCCTTTGTACAAAGAGATAGTTGACCTCCGGGTGAGGGATGATTACCTTGGTAGGTTCTTCAAAATATATAGTGTGATCTATTTGATGGATTTGTGTATAAAAAATTCTTTCTTATCCATCGGTGGGTAATTAAATTTAAGACCTAATTATACAATGTTCATGAATGTGATGGGGCACTCATTCCCTTTCTTTCCTTCTGTGTGAGAACTACTACTATAAGAAGTCCTTAGTAAAATTTGGACTTCGTAAAGACGGTGCAACTGCTATATCGACCTTGATGTTCTCAAAGGCCTCCTTTTAAACATATGTCCATTTAAACTAAATGTATTTCTTTATCATACATTGAATTGGCTTCATGATTTCAAAAAAATATGGAACAAACCTTCTTACGAAATTGATCTTGTTGAAAAAGGACTGCATGGAATTTTTGTTGTGCGATGGTGGGATTTGCATAATAGCCTTAGTTCATTCAGGGTCTACAAAAATACCATCTTTAGAAATAACATGCCCCGACAAAATTACTTCTGAAACAACAAATATGGTCTTCTTGGTATTTAAAGAGATACCATATTTTCTACGTCTTTCAAATATTTGTTTCAGATGTTTGGGGTGATCATCTTTTATTTTTTAATAAACAGTGACATCGTCAAGATAGATCACCACACTTTGATCAATCATACCTTTGACAGAAATTTCCATGTCCCTTTGAAAGGTAGCACCAACATTTATTATACCAAAGGGCATTCTACAATATGTGTATGTTCCTCACTTCATTCTGAAAGTGGTCTTAAATTGTTCTGCTTCTGATATGAGAACCTTATTGTAACCTGAAAACTTGTCTAATAGAGAAAACATTTCAGAACCAAAGACAAGTTGCAAAATTTGTTCTGTGGGGGGAACTGGATAGTTATATTTATCGGAGGCCTGGTTCATTTTATGGAAATCTATGCAAATCCTTATTTCCCTCAATTTCTTCCTGAAAGGTACCATATTAGACACCCAAGTTGAGTGGTGAACTTTGAATATTATTCGGGTATCTAGTAGCTTCTTTAATTCTTTTTGAATGAGTGGTTCAAGGGTTGGATTGACACTTTCTTTGATAGGAATTACATGTTGGATGATACGGGTATCATAAGTCTTCAAATATTTATATGTCCAAGAAAGTACATCACGGTGTCTCTTGAACAATTGTATGAATGTGTGTTTCTCTACCTCTCAACAAGAAGTTCCCAAATTGATGTATTTGGGTTTCTCGTGGGTCCCTAGATTTACCAAGAAATGCATCATGGTATGTTATTCATCTTTGGATTCATTGGTTTTATGAATTTAATCTTAAGGTCGAACAAATTATCAAGAGATATCACATTTTTAATTTAATCTTAAGGTCGAACAAATTATCAAGAGATATACCATTTTGTAATGTACCCAACACCGTTAGGATAGCCATCACTACCTCAAGAACAAAGACTTGAACTAATTACTGCTAATATTTAATTAATAGAATCATGAAATACCGGGTAATAATAAAGATTCATGCCAAAGATAAAAGAAATGAACAATATTCCACAAAATCAATAACTGTTACATGCATATTATAAATATGAATCTTGTAGTGATGTGGGAGGATCTTTCCACCTCAGCAATGCGCCAACATTCCAACACCTCAACGCGCATTCAAGAAGAGGAGAGGTTCCAACCCTCTCATTTTTTCCCTTGAATTTCAAAAATTCAATGCATTTAAATGTATTTAATGTTGTAAGGCTTGAGTAAAGCCGATTTATGGCCTTTGTACAGGATGTAGATAGAGTTGCCTTTAATAGGCTTGAGTTGTACAAATCTTGATCTTGGACTTGGATCTAAAAATGTAAATGCACATTTAATAAAATTTAATGAGGTTAGGTGAGTTGGAGGGAAGACTCGAGGATCCCCTCTTTTGTAAAATATCTCTTGTATCGAAATTCATTAGTGTTAGGATAATTCAGTGAGGAGAGAGGATGAGAAATTTGTGACTCTATTGCAGTCTGAACTTTGTACACAGTGTACTTTACTTTCAATTTTAATATAAAGAACAGAATTCTATGTTTTATAGATTTATGTGTGTGTATGATTTCATGTGAAGTGTGTTTTGTAAAGGTTTTATGTGTTTTTGAATGTGTGTCGTAAATGTATGCAAACAAGTTTCATTTGCATGAGAAAGGTAGAACTCCCTATATTTGTGTGAGTTTGTAGAAATTTATGGGTTCTTTAGGCTAGTGCAGAACAGAGCGTTGAAGACTTTGTAGCCAGTGCAAGGAGTGTGCTTCTAAATTCTGTTTCGAGTTCAGAAGAGAGTGTGCCTCGAAGTTACTGAGCACTCTAGAGGAAACCATCTGCATAGAAAGCACAGCCAGAGTTACTGAATACCTTGTAAGATCAACAAGGAGTTCTTTGAGCAAGTGCAAGGAGTGCACAAGAGAAATTTGTTTAGAGTTATGTGAGAGAAGAGTGTCAAGGAAGACACCCCAAAGTTTTTCAACACTCTGGTGCCCAGTTGAAGGAGGAAGTACTTCAGAGTTGTTGAATACTCTGAAGGAAGGTTCAGCAAGGAATGCTTTGAGCAGGTGAAAGGAGTGCATAGAGCCAACACCTTTATGAAGTGTTGGAGAGATTGAGGAGAACCAGAGTTGTTGAACACTTGGGGGAAGATATCTACAAATGTGCCTTGAGCAGGTGCAAAAAAGTGCATCAGTGAGCCTGATAAGTTCAGAATTGAAGAAAATACTTGTGCAAGGTGTGCACTAGGCCAACACTTAGACCAGTGTTGAGAAGGTCTCAGGGAAGACAAGCTCAAGGAGTGCGCCAGAGGTAAAGTATTTCATACTTTAAAAAGATCAGGAGGAGTAGTGCAATTGTGCACAAAGACTCTGCAAGGTGTGCAGAGGTCAAGAACCCTTTCTAGGGTCAAATTCTGAAGACATCGAAGAGGTCGTGCAGTGTGAGCCTATTCCAAGTTCATAAGCTCAGGAGGAAGAGTGTTGAGTTTCCAAGAGGAAACTAGAAGACATCTGGAGGATCCAAAGGCTGAGACCCTTAAGAGTCTGAGGACGTTTCAAAGCTAGGGAGAGAAGCAGCGTAGGTGCGCATAAGTGAACTTACTTCAAGTTCCAAATCTCAGGAAGTGTAGTGTAAGTGGAGACCCCAAGCAGTCGGGCTCGTAGTAGGATCAAATTTCATATCCTTTGGATCTTCTTAAAATCCTTCATTAGAGGGAAAAATGTTAGGAGAAGCAGGAGGAGAAACAGTTGTCGTTAGGTCATCTATGGAGAAGAAATTTGGGCCATTGAATCTTATGTCAAGACATCAGGAGGAGCATGAGGGGAGGAAGGCATATCCCAATTGTAGGATATAAGCATAGAGGACCAACACCCTTTGGATCCAAGTGAGTGCACGAGACTTAATCCCCTTAAGTGCACAGAAGAATGGACCAGCCAAAGTCCTGAAGTAGATTGGGACAGTCCATCGTCAGGAGGGATAGGGGGCAAAATATCTAGAGCTCTAGAGCCATAACACTATGAGAGATTTCAGACGAAGAGCAAGAAAAAATGCCAAAGCTTAGGGAGCTGAAGCAGATCATGGTCGTTGATCGCCAAGAGCATGCAGCATCATATCTGGAAGGTAAGTACTAGAAGGTAAGTACACTGGGAGGAAGGAGAAAAAAGTAATGTTATAACTCCCAAAGTCGGAGGCAGTAGAGAAAATTGGACCATCCATCAGGTGGGACGTGTGTCAGGAGATTCGACACTCTGGAAGGATTGTGCTTCGGAGTTTTAGCACTTCGAAGGATTTTGGATAAATGTTTCAAATTTCGTCGAAGCCCGGAGCCTGAAGAGATCAAGGTCGTTGATTTGGAAATATAATTGGGACTGTTTATTCCTCTCATGTCAATTCATAGCTTCGTCGATTCGGGCTTCGGGAGAATTGGCATGTTATCAATTGAAAACACTCAGAGCCCAAATCTTCAAAGCACCTTTTGAGTTGGCGTCTGGCCATAGCCCGCGGTCATATGCCATCGTCGCCGAGGGAAGAAAATAGAGGCCTGTGGAAACAGTTTTGGGGCTCAGTAGGAGCCTGTGAGTCGATTCAACTCCATTCTTTTTAACAATCCTAGACCAAGAGGTCAAGAAAACCCTAGGAGAGGAAATGGGTTTGTGTCACATAGATAATAATTAATACACAATAGAAAAAAATATACAATCAAAGTAAACCATGTGATAGAGAGCACTTATCTTAAACAAAATCAATCACAAACTAGTTGCAAATCAAGGAATTTCCACCCAACCATAGACGTTGTTATTCCAAGACTCAACAGTAGGTCACTCCTAAGCTAGGACTATGAATCCATKAGGATGGGTTCCAGAGMAACATTCAACTTCCCAAACTAGTCAGCACTCAAGCTCTCATAGGTTTCTCAACACACAAYAATCCAAAGTACATCAACTCATTTCTCTCTAGCCTGCACCACCCAAAGACAATGAACCCCCTTCACTGTAACAGAGTCCCTCRGGCTGTCCACTTCTTTCCAAGGCTCTAGTGCATCTAGTAAAGAATCTCCATGTCGAGACTCTCAGGATTTACAGTTATGAACTAATTTTAGAACATGCTAATGCATCTCAAGCATGCAATCATCAATTCATGGCTGGAATGCAMCAATAATTACTACATCCAACAAAGAATGGATTATTTCCTCAATGATTCATCCCCATGTCCCAACAAGAACAATAATTAAAGAGGAATAATGAATGAGTAGCAATGAATGAAGAACCAAAATGAAGAGTGAACCCCCAAACAACCCACAAGAGGTGCTTATATAATTACAAGAAATCAAGAACCACATGACCTTTTCCCCAAGAAGCTCATGTAACGACTTCTTTCTCTCTAAAATTCCAAGGTGGGTAAAATAAAATAATTTAAAAATACTCATCCCCTTTATCCCCCCTCTCTCGTGGAATCATAGCTCCCAATAACTCTTGTCCTTTTCCGTCTGGAAACTAGTGATGTATTTCATTATTAATAATAATCAAAGCATTACATTTCCTAGGCACTCTCGCCTCTTTTAATTGTTTGGGAACAGTTTCATCCTTTCATAAAATAAACAAAATACATTATTTAATTTGGGGGCTCAAAACCAGGGTATTACAGGACATAATTTGCTTTCACCTTACTTGCTTCATCTCGATGGTTTTGGAGATCTTGTTCATGCTATTCATCATCTATAACTAAGTCTTCAAAGATGTCTGAGATGTTAAGGAAATTGATTATCTGGGTATCATTTTTGAATACCCTCCAGTTCATAACATTATCCGATATAGAAGGCCTAAACATAATTTCAACAAAAAACTTGTCATTAAGAGATGTATATCTAGAGGTTGATTCACCAAAATGTCTATGGTAGCATTTTGACAACTAGGTATAGATTCAATATTAAAAGCTTCAAAGGAATAGAGAAGGTTCCATGCCTCTTGTTAATAACCTCTCAAGTGAGGAGACAGGCAATGAATAGTGTTTCTTACCTGTCAGAAAACTGTCTCTGAATCACCAAATACTCGAAGGCATTTTACCTTTAGGTCGGCGGATTTTTTCGGGCCTTGGACCAAGGCTTCATATTCAATGGTATTTTTGGTGCATTCAAAATTTAGGCGATAGGATATGAGAGTTTTGTGTTGTTGTGGATCAATAAGAACACATCCTACCCCGACTCCTTCATGAAATTTTGAGCCATCAAAGAACATAGTCCAAATGTTAGTATATAGAAGTGGTTTAGTTATACAATAACCTAATTCTTTTAATATAATACAAGCATTGTCATCAGTTTGATTGCATGGAAGGAGTTAATGCTAGGTGTATGTTGGAATTTCATATGGTTTGCTTCATAACAACCAAGGTCAATCTCTAAACAATAATTACCAAAAACAGTGTGAGCAAAGCTAATAGGCTCATTTTTACCTTTCAATTATGTTATTGTTTGCTTCATATGAGCCTCGCTATCTACATGAATCTGATTGGTTTTACCTTTGTACGAGAGCCATTAGTGGAACCAGTCTATGGAGAAGTATCATTGAATCGTAGTTGACCAATCCTTGCTCAATATCAACCCATAACTTTCTAGGATGCCAACAACAACAATATCAATAACCTAATGAAATCTTGGGTCATGAGCTAATCTAATCATAACATCTTTGAGTTCACCTTTTAATTTAGCATTTGACTTGTCTAATTGTATGATCCTTGTGGTGGTCAATAGTGGGACAACATTTATTCTTTGGCATACTAAATATGGCATAATGTTAGAGGAAGCATTGGAATCCACTAAACCATCATGTACATTGAAATTAAAAGTCTCATGTGTAAGAAGAAAAGGAGGAACTTGGGGCTTCGAGTGCGCGCCTATACTTGTTGCATTTATGGCAGATTTGATTTCGACTTTGTGTATTTCCTTGGTTTCATCGGCTTTAGGAATGTTGTCAACTGTAGCAATGACCTTCTTCTGAGGATTATTAGGATTAAAAGTATCACGAAGGAGATCATGTTATTATGGTAGTGAGCAGATATCATACATAGAAATGTTAGCCTTAGTTTTCTTCATCTCTTCAATAACATTTTAATCTAAAGCATACATTTTCAGTTTACTCGTTGTTGTGTTTGGTTGTGAACCATTGGGTTTGTTGTTATCTATTGAAGTGTTATGCTTGTTACTGCTTACAATCAGGTTTGACGTATTTGGTTTATTGTTGTTGGATGAAACAAGGGTATTAGATTTATTATTGGATTTTGTTGGGGTTGGTGTGCTTGGTTTCAAAGTGGGAATAGGAGGAATGATCTTCCTGAGAGAGGAATTGGCCTTCGAAGAAGAAGAAGTGTTACGATGTTGGAAGCAGACCAAAGCGGAAAAGAAAGGTGATTTTGGGAAATAAAGCATGCATGAGGAAAGAGACAGTTGGAAGGAAGAACAACATGTGCGCATGTAGGGAAGACCTAACAACGGTAGGGTTATGGTTTTGGTAATATATTGTAACGGTTGAAGAGCCAGAAAAGATATAAATATCGATACTTAGGTATCATAGGGGGTTCGGTTCAGAGTATTATCGAGTTTAGCTAGTTATCTACGAGTAGTTGTGATATGTAATCTTTTGTTGTATGACCTAATTTTGTAAGTTGTTGATATGAAGAGGACGAAGGAAGAAAGATCTTGAGGGTTAGATCATAGGTTGAGCCTGGTATGATCTAGTCTGCCTCATATAAATCTTACCCAACGGAGAAGAGTTGTAACGTGTGTGGCGTTGTAGATGCGGAAATACTATAATAAAAGAGCCGAGAGCCAGATATTTGTGGACGTAGCCTAGGAGGGGGTTGAACCACGGTAACATCTATGTTATGTGATGAATGCATGCATATATTTATCGTCTTTCAGTAGATATTGTTATGTTAATGAATGAGTTTCTACATTTCCTGCTTATTCGCAAACGACGGCTTATTACATTTACAAGTTATAATAGTAGTTCAATATATAGTTCTCATATCTCACACTTAATCCTAGTTTGTAAACACCTGAGTATTACAACCACCCATTGAAGTTATCTCGGCTGAGACTGCACAGCACATTCTGTGTGTTGTGTTTCTTGTTGGTTTACTAGGAGGGTCGATAGTTTTAGAGGCTTTGTTGGAAACCCGAACAGACATGAACCCTAGGTCACTCAGCACGAACTCAGACAGAGTAGAGGAGTAACCAACAAATGGTTTTGTTTTCGTTGGTAGGAATAGAGGAGGATTGGGTAGATGAGATAGTTTGAGCAAGAGCAGAGTAAAGAA
>SNQJ01S0069932.1:19547-38825 GCA_010110895.2 Picea sitchensis | reverse complement strand
TTCTCAAGAAATACTCCTTTTCTTGGGTATTGGCACACCTAATAGGGGTTAATAATGATCACCCCATACCTAAAATTGGAAAATTGTATAACTTTATGAGCTAGTGTGAAGTTTGAAGAGGAAACTTAATGTGATATATATAGTGGATTTTACATTGACATTAATCACTTTATATGTTGTATTTGACTTGTGTATATGTCTCCAAATTTTATGGATACACTAGACCACATGAGCCCCTCCTTGGACGATGGATTTCACATGGATACCCACTTGATTGAGTGTTGGTCCTTTGGCAGATATTGAAGGGATCCAATACATTTGATGGAGGTTGCCCCACTACTTGAGAGAGATTGTTCCACATATTTTGAATGGCATTGATCCTTATGATGACATGGCTCCCTTGCTTGAGATTCCCAAGCACCTATGGGGTATAATTTGACACCTTGATGATGGGATGTTTCACCTTTAGATGATGATTAACAACTTTTGATGAGATGTCACACCTTTTGGGGCATGATATGACACTTTATGATGAAATATTGCAACGCTTAGAGGAAACATTTCACTTTTGGAGCCCCGACACTTGATTTGTGAGTGATTTTTCCACTTATTGAGGTCACATGTACCGCACATGTGAGATGGAGCACACATTTATGAGGGACATCTTGTCTCATGAGCAAATTTTCTTAATTTTGGAGGCATCGTTGGGGGTCTTATTGACATATCCACTCTTGTATCATGGATATTTTATGTCTTGTTTCCTTATCTCTAGGGTTTGAGAGAGATAAAGACATTATTTTATGTTTTTAGGGATTTTGATGGATGAGAAGGGTGCTTAATCTCTCATATAAATAAGAGAAGCACTCCTCACTTGTAAATCATTGCTACAACTTGTGGATAACATTATTTTTATACTATGACTTCTATATTTTTTATATGGATGGATAACTAGATCACCTTCTTGAGGATGATGTTTTGTAAATGACTTTACAACTTCTATGGATTTTCATTTCTATGGTTTATGGATGAAACTGATTTCTTGAGTAAGTGGTATCTCTCTAAATATTATTGGATTTTTTTATGAATGATTATTAAGTGTAATTGTACTTATCTAGTGGTGGTGGTGCATTATCTTCATATCTTTCTTGGACAAATCCCTTCATTTAAACCCTTGGAAGGTTACTAGTGGAGTATTTTCCCTTGAATTGTCTTTAAGTTTGTAAGGTACTAGGTGGATTTTCTATGGTTTTTAGTGGACAACTCTAGATATCACTCTATATCTACTTACATCCTCTCAAGGGAGGCCTTAGTTGACCCCATATTCCCAAAAAACATTAGTAGGCACTAGTCTTCTCTCATATAGTCAATCTAAAATTCAAAACTTCAATTTTTTTTATCAATGTGTTAGGGTAAATTTAGGGTTTTGTTTAGCTTACATTAAATTTTCATCCATCAAAACCCTAGAAATCTAGGGTTTTCATGCATGTTTTTTACCTAAAATTCTAGGGTTTTCTTTCATATTCTTGACCTAAAATCCTACGATTTTCTTGCATGTTTGACCTAAAACTATTTTATTGTATACAATTTTCGTTGTTGATTTATATTGTTGCATAATTAGGGCTAGATGTCTTGTTTTGAATGGCTGATATATGCTTTGTAATTTTAAAATTTTAAAAGTTAATCAAACCCTATATTTATTCATTATTTTAGTCCTATTTTCTATCGGTTTATAATTTGTTTTAAGGGATAAATTGTATTGTTGTTGTAACTTGCTTATTGCTATAATTTCCTATCATTTATGCAATTTCTACAACAACCATTGGTGATTTTCATATTTGAATGGTCCGAGGATTATTTTTCATTAGATTGTTACTTTATAAAGTCCCTAAATCAATCTTAGAACACTTTTAACCAAATATGGAATTTACTTTGAATAAATCACCTTGTCCTCAACTTGCTTGATATTTCTTATTGGTGGTATTTTGGGTAGACACTTAGGAGGTAAGCCCATTTTTACATAAAAAGCATACTGTCATGCTCTAAGATGTTGAAATATTTCCCTCAAAATGGATTCCAAGGAAGACACCCAACACAACAAACTATAGTGAAAATGATTAATATTATAGAAACAAGTATGGGGTTGGACAAAACATTTGATATGATAATATATAATTTTCCAAGTAGAATATATAATAAGCACCATCCACCCTTGGTGACATGAGATCCAGAGGCATGTGGATTATAAGTAGTAACTCCAACCAATGGATCAAGCTTGTTGTAATATTACCCCCCTATCCAAGTAATTGGATCAAGGAGACATTGATCAAGGTTATATTGTTATTGATCCCACCTTAGTTGAAAATATACTGGGAGGATAAAATAGATCCCCTATAATGCATACATCATTGCAAGTTTTGATAAATATGCAGTAGAACAAAATTTCAAAGAGAATATGGTAAATGATTAAGAGAAAATGTCAGAAAGATAATTTTTAATGGACAAATTTTCCACTTGGGACTTGAATGAAAAGAGATAAAATGTAGACCATCATATCTCTCATTAGAATAAGATGTGGACCATCATAAAGTACAAGAAAAAAAATTGCAAAAATTGCATCACTTAGAATTTCAAAGTTGACAACCAATGTGGAGTTAATCTTCATGTTGAGCTTGTTTAACACATCAAGAAATGCCACTTTGTACTAGTTTTGAATCATATGGTAATACATCATTGTGTCAAAATTGACCTGCAATAGAATCCATAAACATTGATTACCATTTGATTTGATATGTATATGACAAAAAAAAAAGAAAATATGAGAGCTCAATGAAAGCCTGGTAATAAACTATTTAAGGTTGATCTCATTGATCGGATTTTTATTTGACAATCCTGATACTACCTTGAAATTATCTTGGTTTGAGAATGCTTTATTCTCTATTGATGAGGTTAACCACGAGAAGGTGGACACTCATATGCTCACTCCCGCCACCAACCCCCATCACATCACTCTCATTTTTCCATACCTAATTTAGTAATCAAACAATGCACATACACATCCTAGTGGTAAAGAAGCATAATTAAAATAAGTACATCATATATTCCAATTAAAAGTAACATAAAATATCATCAATTGTAAAAACTATATGTCCATACATTTCAATCACACAACTAATGTCTACTGCACAATTTCCTCATAGTTTTTATTTTTTATTCAAAACATGCATAAGAGTGATGTTGTTCTTCTCTCAATGGACATTGTTTTGAGAATGCAAAACAAACCTCCATGCAGGTGGTTAAGTACAACCCACATCTAGAAGAAAATAAAACCGATTACAAGTCATCTTGTTCATATTATATGAACATAAAAAACATACGTAATTATTGAAAAAACATCCAATTTAGTATAGTTCATTATACTTATAAATTTTGTGATAAGTACCTATCGTAATAGATATTGTGGTAGGGTTAACCTCTGCTTGATCACCACCAACAACATGAGTAGTATGCACAATGGTAGGGTTAATTTCTAGTTGATATTCATGTGACCACAATAACATTTATAATTATCACATAATCCATAAATCCTAATTTTTTTTATAATTAGCCATTCAAAATATTTTTCTCTTATTTAACTCCACGTTCATAGTGGAAGTTTTTTGTGTTTGGCCTTGCATTAGTTTAACCACGGATTGATAACGCATAGTCAAGTTTATTTTTATATCATCTTGGGTGGGCATCTTGTCGCAGTGGACTAACTATATATCATAACATAACATGATTAATTTTGAATTAGATTTAAATAATAGTTAAACAATTCAATAATGAAATATTTTAAATTATGATACTTACATATATGCCTTTGATTCTGACATATCCTCTTGGGACGAGTTTGTGTTGGGAAAACTTCTCCAATATATCCTTAGTCACCTTCAATGTGTCTTTAATCCTATCAAAAGTTTCATGCACATGTTGATGTTATATTTTAGTCACTCAAGTCAAAAACAAAATTATTTATTGAATTAATATTGTTTAATTATAATTACATTTTTGGATCTCCAACTTTTTGCATCTTTCCCCCTTTTTTTCTTTGTTTTTTCCCTAGAATCCTTAACTAATGTACCTCACTCACTTTTGGGAACTAATTCAGGATTCCCATAATTAGGGTAACATTGCATATTTGTGTGGTAGGTGTCCCACACCATTCACAAATAATTCCCTGCCATCGAAGACATTATATTTTGGTTGAATATTTATCCAAAAAGGCTAACCATGTAATCAATCAACTATTTTTTCAAACTAGTTTCTTGGTACTTATAGTTGGTTTGAATGGTTGGTGCAAAAAGACTAAGTTCATTCTTGTGTAACTCTAAATAAAAAAGGTTATTCCTTACCAATGCAATCATATATCACAAATATAATTATAAAATCAACACAAAAATATTATTTTTTACAAAAAACATTTAAGTTGAGGAATTAGTAATTACCATGAAATGTTAGCACCTTTAACAAGACAATTCATCATCCATGTGTAAATTGGTAACCAATGACCCAATGTCATCAATAATTATGACTAAGAAGTACCAAGGATCCATAATTCTAGCCAAGGTATTAGTAGTGTGTATGCCACTAGATGGATGGAGACGTTGTGTGCTATCAATAACAACAAGAGTAGAGGCCCCAATAGTTGAAGTAGGAGTGAAGGCACCAACAATAGGAGGAGAAGTAAGAGCAGCAGTAGAAGCACTAGGATTAGATGCATGTGTGCTAATCCTAATTCCCAAGACATCCTCTCTAAAAATTTCCTATTGAACAATATTTTCTCATGTATATTACATAAAAAAAAAATATTGCATACATTAAAGCAATTGAGTACTTCATCAAATTTCAATTTTACCATTAAACGTGGTTGTTTAACAATTATTTCTTGTGAATGATCTTGCATCAAACATGCAAGTTCCAGTTTCCATTTTTAACCCATTTTTTATAGGCATAAAAGGGTTAGGATGATCATAAATTCCATCCTCATTACCATGCCCAGTCAGGGTAGAATCTTACAAAAAAACTAGTATTTAAGATGAATTAGAACAATACTAAACATTGTTCACAAACATAAAAAAATATATATTACATTAATTTCCCTGCATCAATTTGTTTCTTATGATCAACCTGCAGAAACTAAACAATTATAAAATAACAATTGGTGCAAGCATCATACTTTCTAGTTATGATAATGTGACATATTAAGTTTTTTTTTTTTTTTTTAAACTGAAACAAAATATTATATTCATTAAAAGGAAGTCGTGTCGAAGCTAACATCAATTACATATAAAATTAAAAAATATTGCTCCAAAACTGAGCATAGTTCTAGTATAGTTGATATAAAATCTAAGGCCTTTTCTATACACACATTCCAAGTAGCTCTGCAAGTAACTTGCTTTACAAAATTTTCCAAAAAGATAACTATAATGTAAAACATAAACCAATCAAGGAGGTGCATTATCTTAAGCTTCATGCTCCTCAACAAAATGAGGAGATCCAATTTCTTGCACATTCAAGGGATGACAAACACAACCCACTATATATTCTTCTCTAAGGTCTTCTTGCAATGAGTTCACAAAGCCATGGTTGTTAGAGGCCAGAGTAAGTGAGTCAAAATGCTATGGGAGAACCAAGGATAGTAGTTGATGACATTTTTCTTCCAGTGCGTCAATTCTCTACTTCTATAAGAGGAGGAGATTGATTATGTTGGCGTTGTTACCCCCCATGCCTAGGGGTTACTAGAGGAGATCATGTCTCATGGCCCACAATGAAGAAATATCCCAACCATGATGATGATGAACATGTCCACAGATAGAAATCCAACAACCCCCTTTAGATTTGCCTCTTATACTTCAAATAAACTAAGATCGTCACATCTAGTCAACTTAGTGTATGGGATATGGTAATCCAACATCACCATGAGGCATGTTAGTACTTATTTCATACAGAGTGTTGTGATTAATATACTAGGCACGTGGATAAGGATAATTTCTTGAAGTTGGATAATATATCACTAGATTGAGAATTTATGCTTGTTTTCTTGTGTCAACTTGGTCACCAACCTCTGTTCTCTAGTACTGTGTTTCCACCACCGAAGGAAAAAGGGTACTACCAGGTGGCCTCACAAGGGTAATGCTCTGTTTCCCCACCATACTTAACACTTTCCATCCTAAATCCTGTCACAATGTACTCAAATTCGGTAATGGGTCATGGTCCATTCTTTCATGAGAAGAGATGATGAAATCCCATATGTTTATTGCATTTCCAAGAAAACGAAAAACAAATAAAGAATAATGTCAAAGAAAGAAATAAATAATAACAAAGGACTCTCAAAATCCAGTTCAAACTTGAGCTCTACCCTTTCCGCATTCGCTCCATTCCCAAAGTAGTGATGCTATATCTTGAAACCTTATAAAGGGGACTTACAAATATGATAAGAGGACAAATAAAAAGGCAAATTAAGAGGTTTGGAAAAGTGTAGCGCTTAGAAAGTGGTAACTCAAGAGAAAGCGCACCCTCCACAAAGATTCTCATCGAAGTGGAATTAATGACACCATAAGCCATGAAGGAACCCCAATCCATATCACTATCACACTCTTAAAGGGTTCTTTTCTTTCACTTCTTCCCCTGGGACATATTCCTCTACTTGGGTATTTTCTTTCACTATTTTGGTTGGCACACCTAATAGGGTCAAATGAAGGTCCTCCCATATTCAAACTTGCTAACTTACATAAAGTCTTGAGATAGTGTGAAATTTGAAGGGGATAATGACGTGAATTGTTCACGTGGATTATATATTAAGTAGCATCTGAATTTTCATGATTTAAGGACTAATATGTCTTATGAACATTGGCTTTACTTGATTTCATATTTTTTTTTTATCTGGATTCCCCTGGCATGGTTCTTTGAAGGATGCCCCATGATTTCACCTAGGATGTTGTAACTCCATTATATGACATGGAACATGTGATGAAGAGTAGTGAGTCACCCAATGAATTGCCACATTCATACAATGGATCTCACGTCTTTAGAACCTTGGATGATGGATATATGGGCTTGTTTTTGACAGGTTTGGTCATGGTGGTACATAGATGGGCTGAAATCCCACATCATGGGAATTTTACCATAGAGATTATTACTCATTGGATGAAGGAAGTTACATCGGTGGAAAATTGGATGTCTTGTAGAGATGAGATACACTCCTATCCACCTTGGACATAGTGCTCTACACCTTGGACGTTATCCCTCTTTTGATGATGATGTCACACTTTACGCTTTGACGATGATGGGGCCTGATGACCACTTTGGTTACCATTGATGATGTGACATGACCATATATGAGGAGATTAACCTCCTACCATGATTGCACCATGAGATGATGACACGTGGACTTGAAAGGCATTCACATACACTCTTGGAGCATGACATCACCACATGTATGACCTGGGAGGGCATTTTTATATTATTTCAACATGATTTATCAATTGTAGAGGCAAATTGAGGAGTCTACCCTACTTGTAGAAATGGATTTTTACTTTTTAGAATATTATAGCACTATGATTTTCCTTATAAATAAGACTAGAGCTCCATTCATTTTTTCATCATCACTTCCTCTCACATTTGTGGGAGAGATACTCTAGAAAAGTTTGCTCTACTCTTTTCTTGTCTCTTGGATCCCATGAGCACCTCTTTGAGGAGGATCTTTGTGGATGCTTTTGCTTTCTTGGATGGTATGTTGTTGCAATTGGAGTTTTTATTTCTAGCGACTTGGACAAGTAAGTAATTGTTGCAATTTTATGTCAATGATAATGTTTTACGGTGATAATTACTATCTTATTGCATGTTACTTTGTCTTGGTGAAACCCTAGGGAGGAGACATAAGTCTTTCTCTCCTTCATATGATTTGTTGTCCAAGTTTTCTGAAAGTATTCTCTTGATAGAATTCATTGACCTAAGGCCCAATAAGATTTTCACCTTAGGGTTTTGATCCTAGTCTTTGATCCTTGACCTAGGTTATCTAGAAGAGAGAAAATGACACCTAGGGCCCAAGAGGATTTGCACCCTAGGGATAATTTTATTGAAGGTTTAGTCTTAAGGATCAAGAGGCTTTACACCTTAGGGTTTAAACCTCATTCTTCTTTATCGTCTAGTTCAATCCTCAACGTGTTGCATGCTTGACTCCATAAGCCCTAAAATACAACGACACTAGTCTAAAGCTCTTCTTGTGGTGAAAATTACACTTAGAACTAACATTCTTTCTCCCAAAGAAATTTTACTAACTTCTCTAACTCTAACTTTACAAACTAATGATATTTATTTTTGTTGTTATAAAATTTTTGTACAACGACTAGCATTCAATTTAATTGTTGCATATTTACTTGAAAACGTGGCTTAAGATACTCATAATTCAGATCTAGAAATTGGATATTGTTGTACATGTTGAAGGCTTAGTTTATATGTTAAATTGCTACATTTCTTAGTACTTTTTCTTGTTGTTGTTGCACAAGATTGATTGTTGTACTAAATTGTTTTACTGCTGTAATGCACAACAACAATTGAGTTTATTGCTTATTTAGTGTCTAAGAAGTCATTGATGAACTAAATGACTTGGTAATTTCCTATTTCCTATTTTGTATTTGTTTATTGTCTTTTACATGTGAACCAATTGACTTGTTACCTTTCTTATCTCTCCTAGACCTATACCTAACCTTTAGTTGAACATGATAGGGGGGTGTACGCTTGACTAATATTGCTATTTGATCCCTTGAGGTCACTAGGGAAGCCTCCCTTGTGGTGGACCTTCTTCCATCACTAAAACAAGGGAAGTCTCTACTTATGTGACAATGGTAGAAACTTCCAATTGTTATACAAGATTGGTATCTTGTGGAATGATTTGCACAAATACAAATCCCATGATAACATTTTGGTGCCATTTCCAAGGAGTATTAAGTCATTCTCCCTATGAAATATTTATGGAAAACTTACCCTAAATCCCTTATCTTCAAGTTAATATGGCGACTCCACTGAGGGTGGAATCCCTCACTTATCTTTGATGATCCTAAAGGGACCATCTGGTGACTCCACTAAGATGAAGGGTTTAGTGCATCAATCAAAATATTAATGGGAGGTTTTATAACCCTCCTAAGACTTAGAATATAAAGCTTCCTTACAACTCTACCATAGTCAAATATTTTTTTGGTGGAAATATTCCTCTATCTTCAATGTCTCAAAATCCATGGGTGCCCAATGCTGTCAAACCTCTAGACATGTCTACAATCCAAAGATACCCTTGTAACATGCCTTAGAAGTTCGAAATGTGGTTTCCCAAATTTTCTAGTAATGATATCACTACTGCTGAAGAATACTTAGATAATTTTTGGGCTTGCTTCCAAAACCATACCATAAATGATGATGCTGAAGATGTAGTGATGAAACTCATTTCTACCACTTTTTTAAGACACTAGGAGATGGTATAATAGTCTTCCTAGCAAGGTTATAAAAACTGGGATGCCTTAAAAGAGGCCTCCATGAAAATATGATGCACTAAAAAAGACCCTAACATGTTTTTGCTGCGACTTAGTGAAATGAGAAAGAAAGAGAATGAATCTGTCAAAGAGTTTGATACCATATTTGAGAAGTTGCTTCAACAAATTCCTAGAAATCTTTGCCCAGAAAGAGAAGATATTGTTTCTCTATATACCAACTTCTTTCCAAGACATTTTCAGTTCATTCTCAAGAAAAGTTCTCAAAGAAACTTGAGGAAGCCCGAGAATTAGCTGTAAGAATTGAGGCTAATGTTTCGTCCTGTAAGGTTGAAACTTTCTATGCCCTAAGAACCAAAGTTGATAGCAAGCCAAGAACATTCTGTTATCACTCCAAGAAACTCCTTAGGGTTGTAGGCTAAGGATGCTTGGTAACTTAAGAAATCACTAATAATCAAGTGTTTGGAACAATGGGATAACTGAGAAGGCTTAGCAAAACGACAAAATGTCATGCCTCTAAATAAACCAGTGCTTCGAGAAACTAGATATCAATTACAGTAAATAATCAAGGTATGAATAAAAACATTCAAGATAACCAAGTACAGATCTGTAGGGTTATACAAGAATATAAAGAAGATCTAATTCATATCCATGAGCTATACCAGAAGATGACAATTTTTTTTTTTGTAAGTAAGGATAATATTTTATATATAAGGTGCCTGCTAAAGCATAGCATGTCTCCAAAAAACAGTGTACAGCTGGCTGAAAATTCTGGACTGCCCCAACAGAGGGGAAACCAGTCCAGTCAACTTCCAGTCATGTGTCTTAAATAGTAGCTAATACATCTAAAAAACCATAAGGTCCAAACTATGAGCTAATTATTCTGATGGTCTAAGAAACTATACGCCTGTCGAAACATAACAAAAGAAACTAAACACCTGTCGAAAAGGCCAACCATGTGTCACGGAGTTCTGCTGCCCACGGTTCTGCATCAGTGTTGCTCAGCTGCTCGTTCCTGAGTTGCTCCTTGGTCACCTCGCGCTCCTTGTTCTCCTCTGGGTCGCTGTGTTCCGCTGGTCGCTTCCTCGTCGCTGCCTGGCGCTGCACGCCTACCATGTCAGCAGCCGGTGCCTCCCCCATGGGAGAGGTCACCGGCTACCGCACGCCTACCATGTCGCTGAAATGGGTGCCTCCCCCATGGGAGTGCTAGAGGGGTCCGGTGAGAGCTCTGAGTGCATGGCCGAGAGGGTATGCAAGAAGGATGCCACATTGTCCTCGGTTTGTATTCGAAACCTGAAGTCCGCCACCTCCCTTCGAAGCTCAAAAACAAGGTCATACAAGATGCCCAAGCGCTCTCGAAAGTGCTCGCCAACAGTTTGGGTCGCAGAGTGGAGAATTAGATGCTTGGCCTCCGCAAAAGATGAAGGTGCACTTCTCCAAGTGCTCGAGGATGCAGATGGACATTATGGCGCACGAATTGTACATGGGGATCCCTCGTGGCAGTCACTGAAGGGAGGCAAAGGCCATGAGGGTGGGCCATGGAGCGTGGTAGAAGCCGAAGGTTTCGAGGAGAGATTGCGAGCTTTAATGGCGAAATGACTGCAAGGTGGAGGAGGTCAGGGACGAGACCTGGGTGTAAGGAAGAGCCCGCCATTCCGGGAGGCCGAGATGGTGTGGGTTTTATGGGATTCCATGGTGAGCCTCGCTTAGTCTTTCCTCTAATGCGCTCTCTCATGGATGCAGGTGATCCGAGTCGACTGTGCATCGCATCGGCGATGGTGAACAATGGCTAAATCGCTATTATGAGAGGGTTCGATTGCGCTTGCTACGCGAAGGGAGGAGCTCCTTCTGCGGCGCAAGCCCTGAGAAATGTCAAGATTACATGCCAATCCAATACAGTGCGAGGGACTGGGTGGGCGTAATGCTCTTGTTCCTACCATCACGGGCCCATTTATCCCGCATTAATCCTCCTCACGCTCTCAGATCACCACACGTCGTCACGCACCTCGCGTCACAGGTCGCCACCATCACGTCCATTTATCCTGCATTAATCCTCCCTCGCTGCCCTGTACTGCCTCACGGGCCGGTCACGTGGCCCCGTGCTGCGAGGCTGCGTGTCCGGTTTCTCCCTTTGCCACGGGGAGTCCACTAACACCCTATCCGGGACAGAAGATGACAATTTTAAACAACTGAACCGAATAGAATTAAATATAGAGTAATGGAAAATGTGGACAGACTGATATATAATGACCAAAGAAAACTGTGATTCATATAGCAAGATAGTGTCAAAGTACATAGCCAAAAATGTATCCAGAATTGAACCCTTCATCTATCTTAATTTTGTATCTTTATAGCTTTACATCACAGTTATCAGATCCTAAAACAATGGATCTGATATTCTAAAAACATAAAGTAAACTATATTTACAAAAACTAGGAAGAGATCCTCAAGATGAGGTCAATCCATATCTAAGAGTAGTAGATTGCTGATGAAGTGTAGTTTTAGCCTCCCAAGGCTGTTTGATTAGGTCCTTCAAAGATAAAATTCGAATTTGGTGAAGTGTGCCAAAACCTCGATTTTCTGCCTTTGAAAAAGATGCCAAATGTAGTTGAGAAACCTCTTTTTGACCTTATCCCTCAAAACTAGCCTTTGAATCAGACTTGATAATTCAACAATTGTCCATTTGAAGTGGTTTCAAACCATTCAAACTCAAAAAATCCCGATCTGGGCAAAATTTCAGTTATTCTGGCCGTGACAGGCTTTCACCAACTAATTTACCCGAAAATCCGCTCCTTAGCTGGTGAAAGGCGGAGCTTTCACCAGCTAACTAACAAAATTCAAGACGGGTTAGCTGGTGAAAGCACATATATTTTTAAAATCAAATTTCTCAGTCATGGAGAGTTCTTTTTGCATGCTTGAATAGTCGATCGACATCTACAAATCGTAATCTTTCCAATGGTTCTTTCAAATCTGCATTTGGAGCCCGATAAGCTAGTCAAATGTTCCTTACAATATTAGGCATCATTCTTTCAAAAATGTTAGTGCATTTTTGATCGCTAACATCTGGCTCCAACTGGGATGGAGACCTCCCTGCGAGGTCTCCAAGAACCTGGCAGACCCTGTGCCTTTAATATTGGGCATGGAGTCATTCATCCTTTACAATTTTTCATCTGGCTATTTTCCAAAGTTTGTTGTTGTCTTCCCCAATCTTCTTTATCTGTAGCATGTCTGCTTCAAACTCCCCTGGAAATTTTGTTTGCACATTGACATGGAATTTGTTGTGGAAATATCTTCATTAAGAAGAAAAGTGTTGGACATAGGCAGGATGGTGAGATATGTAACCATGGTTTTGAACTTCCAGGATAAATTCAACCTTGAAATGAGAGTATTGCATGCAGCTTGAGGTCTTTGACTTTTCATTTTCCAGCAGCTTCAGATACAAATCATTTGTCTTGAGATGCCCTGGTGTGTTGAATCAAACACTTTACCCTGCTCGTTTTCTTCAAAGAGCATCATTGCACCTTGTGAACCAATGTCCATCTCTGTTTCGATCTCCATATCAATGCAAGTTGTTCAGTCATGTCATTGCCCTGAAAAGACTCTGGAAGAAGATTTTCAGAAGATAACTGATCCATATAGAATTAGAAGACCGAGCCAGCCACCTAGGTCCTCTGAAATAAAATGTACCAAAACCCAATATATATTGCCACAAATCTGGATCTTGGCTGCCTAGCCATGATGAATATAGATATCAGATATATCCTTCCTCCTATAAGCCCATGGCTCAAAACCTTGTTAATGAATGATTAAGGGTTATAGCTTTAGCTTTGTCAGTTGAGAAGTAATCACATGGATAGACTTAGAAAGAGAAAACATGTGATCTTTCTTTGAAAAGAGACACCTAAAACCCTTCCCAAGAAGAACATCGATCTCATGTCCTGAGTTGGGGAAAACTTACAAGTATATGACCATCTCCTACTAGAGCTGCCATTAGAAATATTGAAGCAATTTCACCAATATTTGAGGATATTGTGTACCGAATTAAAACTTTCATGTTGTTGTAAAATGGAACGACCTTCAGTAACAGCTGCAACTATTGAACTTAAAATGTCATCTGCTAAGACCATATCAGATGCCTCCTTTGCGACCTCTTTAGTTTGAGAATCTTCCATGAATCTTTGATGCTAAGTTTTTCTTGATTTGGTGGAGAAAAACTTCGATCTGGGCAAAAATACACCTTCGCTGGCCAGTCTCAGGTTTCACCAGCTATTTCGCCTTAAGATTTGCTAGTTAGCTGGTGAAAGCTCTGCCTTTCATCAACTAACTGGTTATAATTTTTCCTTCTACGCTGGTGAAAGTTCTATTTTGAAAATGATCTTCAAAATCGCAAAAATGCATTTTTGTCTCAGCGTTATGATCTTTAAGGCTGATCCTTTGGGGCCTTTGAAAATGATGGGGACAAAAATTTGACCATGGGGGAAACGCTAGTAGAGAGGCCATCCTCATTTTGTTTTGAATCATCAATGATATTTCCATGTTTGAGAACAACTGCCACACCATCATCCTCCATTTGTTGTGACTGTACTGATGGCAGATTGTATCATTATCCTTTCAATTTTGTCTGTGACAGTCAAACTATCCAGAACACAGCTATACTTTATCAAATCCGCCGCGTGCACATCTTCTGCCCGTAAAATCGGGCATCTGGACTCAGTGTTTGTATGCGGACTTGTAACTGAAAATCCAAAAAGGGAGAACGCCATCTGTCAAACTATCTAGAATGCAACTATACTTCATCAAATATGCCGCGTACACATCTTCTGCCTACAAAATCGGGCATCTGGACTCAAGCCATCCTATCTCAAAAGACGATGACAATCCCACATTTNAGCCCATGACCATTAATGAGAACAACATTAGGATTACCAAGAGATCTGCCCACGTCGAGCGTTCTTCAAGCGTGCCCAGAGCTTTGTGAGATTGTAACTCGCTTTTCCATGCCTTTGAGATTCAGTCAAGTAGCCTTCTGCCTGCAGAGTCCTCCCATATCTCTCATAGTGCAACTGAGGCAATGAGGCAATGGAAATGGGCGTCCTTTTGGCCCTCAGCAATTCCTGCAATTCCAATTCTAGCCGCTCGAGCGATCCAGTGGAGATTGGCTCATCATTCACCGATCCAAAAGGGATGCTGCTCGCCGAGACTTGAACTGAAAGATGGTTTTCAGCATGGGAAAAAACGACAATTGCTGCCATGTTTGCAATATCCACGGGCGAAATATAGGCATGGCTTGACATCAGTCATCTAGGTAGGACGTTTACCAGTCCCAAAATTCAAAAACTCCATGCTCAATTTGGTCATATTCAAAGAGCCAATCTGCATCTCTGTGTAATTGAAGTAACTATCATTCTCAAGCAAAGGAAGCTGTTGTTCCTGCAGCTAGAGGCTGTAATCTCTCATCCCTGCTGGTTCATTAAAAGCCAGGGGATGCAGCTTTTTGCTGCAGAAGATTTGATCTTGCAGCGAATTCCTGCCCATGAAACTGAGTGTGCTTTGCTCAATGGGTACACTAGTGAAATGAGAATTCCCCAATGGGCTCTCTTGATGGGTTTGAGAGTCCCAGTATAGAGTTTGTTGTGTTGAAAGAGCAGGGTAAGAGTGATATGGAACATGAGAAAATGGAGCATAATTGTATGGTGACAACAACTGGGTTGTAGAGGACTGAGCAACTTGCAAACCGAGCTCCTTCTTGGCCTTGGAGACCATGGATTGGATGATCTGAAATCGGATCCAGAAGCCTGACAGGGCTTGAAAAATGCTCAAAAATGAAAGTGCTCAGAATGCGACGAAACCAGTGCCATTGCATCCGTCTCATCTTCCTGATTCCGGTGGTATATTTACTTTGTCAAACGGGCTCCGTATGGAGAAGATATCGCATTCTGTCCGAAAAGTCAAACATGCAAAAAACATTGCTGACTGTGCAGTCCGTACAGTCCGTATGGACGCTGATGTGGCAGGTCCATACATACAACACGTGGCAGGTCCATACAGATGATGTGGCGGCTCCAGGGAGCAACATGTGGCAGGCATATTTGGACATTTGGGCGTACAGTTGGACCTATCCCGAGGTGACATGTGTCACCACTGTAAGGGTGACACGTGGCATGGGTGACATCATCAGCTGACGTTGCAAGGTGACTGGGCAGTACGACAAGTGACGTGGCAAGGTGACTGGACAGTACGGAAGTTGACGCGGCAAATTGACGTGGCAGTACGGCTCTGGCATGTGGACCAATAGGCGACTGACACGTGGCATGTATTGGTTGGTTTTTAAGGTGCCACGTGGCCCCGTCAAGGGCTGCCATGTGGCACCCGGTGATTGGTTCGTCGGTTTATGTGTTAAAATTATATTGTGGTTGGTACGGGAGTTGAACCCCCGACTTCCCATAGCACAAAGGACCGACAGGGCTGGGCTAGCCGTCCGCCCGACGGGTGATACTTGTTATGATTATGGCGCGAAATTTATTTGAGTTTGCATATCGTTTGAAACGGAAGGGGGGTCGGGCCGGGGCTTAGCCCCGACCCACGGTTTCATTGTAACATATAACCGTAACCATATAGTTTATGTGCGGGGTTTTGTTATAACCATTGGCTGTGGGCCTATTATATACCATATAACTGTTGCTATATGTGTGCGGGGTGTTTTAATATGGTTTGAACGGTTTAATTTTTGGCCCATGGCTATATGCCAATATTGTACGTGAGCAGGAGTTTAGCGCCAATGGAAAAGGGCTAGCGCTTAGCCCTTTGGGCTAGCGCTAGGCCATATGAAGCCATATGACCACGCAGAAGGTGCGCGCACCCAGAGCTCGAGGGCTTAAGCCCATATTATAACTATATTATAGTTCAAAAGTGGGTTTTATAACTACTTTTGGTTTTTAATTGTAATTAAGCCTATTGTTAATGGTTTTTGGGAGTTATTGGGTAGTTTTGGAGCCTAACTTCTTGGAGGAAGTTGGAGATGAGAAACAAACTTCCAAGCTATATAAGCAAGGTATGTTTGAGGCCAAGGGACAACATTGGGGGCATTCAGAGCAGAATAATGCTGAGGAGAAGCCAAGCCAAAGCCATTTTGAGGCAGAGAAGTTTTTGAGGAGGAGACGTTGTCGGATCATTTCTGGGAGCTCCGGACGTCCGTTTTGCGTGTCGTTTTCTTTGCATGGTTCTAGAGATCTGGAAGAAAATGACCAGATCAGTCTTGTAGCCATTTGGCATTGCAGCAATGTACTTTTGAGAATTTGAACAGAAATAAAGGAGCCTCCCCCACAGAGACAAAGGCCCGGAGACGTAGGCAAAGTTGTGCCGAACTCCGTTATCAATCTGCGTGTTATGGTTTGCTGTCTATTATTCATTTCAGATATGCATATGTGTATATGGCTGTTATAATTCCTCTTCTTTCCTCATTCTTTCAGTAAGTTTTCTCAAATGGTTAATTAACGCATGCAAAATTAAAACTTAACCATAGTCATTAAAAGATCCGACGGATCATTGGATCAAACTATCAAGACCAAAGGCCAACCGAATCATTTCCCTGTCTCCATGGTCTTGCACCAACAAATAACCTATGATTTTCGATACATTCTCTGGTTCCACACTATGAATCCTTGAGTACACAATCCTTGTTGCTTCATATACATCCATTTCACATCCAACTCCATATGAAATCTATGGAATGACAACCAAGATCCATGGCTTCAAACTGACATTGTTGCAATGGTTTGTTTCCTCAGGAAACAACCATTATTATACCTAACACAAAATCACTCCTTCATAGCTGCAAATTTCTTTACAGTGCTGACCTCATAGCCCACCCATCCGGATACGAAAATTGAAGGGGCAAATCACTGTATGACAAGATAGGTCGATGGCCTACAGGATTCGAAACCCAAAAGCAAAACCATCTCTATATCTGCCATTTACCACATAGATCCATTTCAAACACACTTAGCTTCCACAGAATTGAACAACCCACAATGAAATTTTCTCTGTGCTATCTGAACTAGGTGAAGTCCAACATGAAATGAATACAACAATCGTTGACCCAAGAGATGTAATTCTCAACCCAAGCCACCACAACACGATCTCCCATACTCCATACCTGCACGAGATCGTCTTCACCTCCAGAATCTTGTAACTGTTGCCTTAGTGATACTGAATATACATTTCTTAAGTGTTAACCTCTGACTGCCGTCTCAAAACCCTGCATCATGTATTTCCTTACCAGCGCTTTGCTTAGTCAAAAATATAGAGCATAGCAATGCAATTAAACCTCTTTGACAACCACGAACCTCAGAACTTCCTCTTTAGTTCTTGCCATAAATAATCCTTACTTATATCTTCGTCATTTATTTGAAAGAAAACTAATTAAAATATATCTTGTACCATTGTCAGGTGTAGCCAGTTGAGATGCCAACCCACTGTCATGCATCCCATTGATTTTGCTCTCCTCGACATGCAAACTAGCTTTTTCTTTTCCAATAATGGAATTGTCAAAATAAGTCAGCTCTTTGTCTATGTCAGCATTAGGTGAACTTGACAACGCAGATGGAAAATCAGAAACCACCATAGCCCCATGGTCAGGATGGAGAACATGTCCAAGATCTTGCTTCTTTCCAATTACAGACTTAAAAATGTTGCTACAGTTTTGGTTAGCATTATTGCTTGTTGATTCAGATTGTTTATTCTCTTTTGATTTTGGAGTCATTGAAGAGAAATCCATGTTTATCGCTTTCACCAGCTTGCTTGCCTCTAGGGAGTACACCTTAACCGTTGAAAACCGAGGCTTTCACCAACTAACATCAACTTAGCAACATATGTTAACTGGTGAAAAGCTTTTTCACAAAATTAAAAAAAAAAAATCTTTTGAGGATCAATTTATTTCTAAGATAAAATATTAAATCCTATGTTTTGATACTTCTAAAATATGGCGAGATTATTCTTCTGCCTACTCCTATATTAATAATTTGCACTGCTTCTTAATCAAGTAAACTCATGCTTCCAATGAAGCCATGTAAGAAATTTATTTGCTGACAACATTCTTGATCTTGATCCCAAAGATAAAATAATGCGTAGCCAACAAAGATGTGTTCCGAAGAAATGATAGAAACAACCTTCATCTGACAAGAGTATCTTGATCTTTATACTGCTCAATGATTCCAGAAAATCGACAATAGGATCAATAAAATAGTCAAGGAATACCTCTTCAAGCTTCTGTTATGACTGTAAACGAAAATGATGTTGCTGACTGTCCTTCTTGATCTCAATGATGAATGTGAACTGCTCAACCTTTGTCGGAGAAAAATGCCTACTCGGTTTTTGATCTGAGCCCTTCTTTTCTTCACCTTCCTCTTCATATATGCTGCAAACCACTTTTGTCTGCAAATCTAGAAACTCAAGGCTTCCCTTAGTATTTGCTGTAGATATGAAATTATCTCCTGCTGATATGTCAATTTGCTCATCATTTTTCAAACTTTCTATTAAGCCCTAATATTGGTTCATTACCCCTTAATTGGGGCATATTATATTAGTATTGTCTCATTACCCCTTAATTGGGGCATATTATATTAGTATTGTCTCATTACCCCTTAATTGGGGCATATTATATTAGTAATGTTATTTTATTTATGTCGGCTTTAGGCCATTAGTTGTAATTATACCTCCTAGTCTCCTATATATACCAAGGAGACATTTTCATTTTGAA
>SNQJ01S0069932.1:0-13020 GCA_010110895.2 Picea sitchensis | reverse complement strand
AGAAGATGACAGTTCTGAACAACTGAACTGAATAGAATTAAATATAGAGTAATGGAAAATGTGGACAGACTGATATATAATGACCAAAGAAAATTGTGATTCATATAGCAAGATAGTGTCAAAGTACATAGCCAAAAATGTATTCATAATTGAACCCTTCATCTATCTTAATTCTGTATCTTTATAGCTTTACATCACAGTTATCATATCCTAAAACAATGGATCTGATATTCTAAAAACAGAAAGTAAACTATATTTACAAAAACTAGGAAGAGATCCTCAAGATGAGGTCAATCCATATCTAAGAGTAGTAGATTGCTGATGAAGTGCAGTTTTAGCCTCCCATGACTATTTGATTTGGTCCTTCAAAGATAAAATTCGAATTTGGTGAAGTGTGCCAAAACCCTGATTTTCTGCCTTTGAAAAAGATGCCAAATGTAGTTGAAAAACCTCTTTTTGACCTTATCCCTCAAAACTAGCCTTTGAATCAGACTTGATAATTCAACAACTGTCCATTTGAAGTGGTTTCAAACCATTAAAACTCAAAAAATCCCGATCTGGGCAAAATTTCGGTTATTCTGGCTGTGACAGGCTTTCACCAGCTAATTTACTCGAAAATCCGCTCCTTAGCTGGTGAAAGGCGGAGCTTTCACCAACTAACTAACAAAATTCAAGACGGGTTAGCTGGTGAAAGCACAAATTTTTTTAAAATCAAATTTCTCAGTCATGGAGAGTCTGTTTTGCATTCTTGAATAGTCGATCGACATCTACAAATCCTAAGCTTTCCAATGGTGCTTTCAAATCTGCATTTGGAGCCCGGAAATCTAGTCAAATGTTCCTTACAAGATTAGGAATCATTCTTTCAAAAATGCCAGTGCATGTTTGATCGCTAACACATTCCATAATACCGATCCAACCCAAGAGATAAGCACTCCATGGGCCCAAAGGACTAAAGAAGAAATAAACGGCCTCACTCAAAACCAAACCTTGATGATGAACAAGATTACAAACTTAGAAAGGGTGCAACAACAAACCATGAGGCCTCCTTATAAGGGTCAACCCCAAATGCAGAACCAACCATGGAGACCTAGGCCTCCAAATGAGAAAATATTCTCTAATTCCTTAGATCATGCTAATTTTATAGACCAAGAAGAGACTCCTTGGTGTTTACCTTGTGGGGATGAACATTGGGAACATGTGTGCCTAAGGAATAATGATGGGGGACCTGACTACATGAATTTTATTGATACCTTAGACTCTATTTTCACTATATATTCTCAATATTATTTCAATATAACCCAAGAGAAACTTGAGGAAGGAAAAATAGAGGCTTCTAGGAGGGCCATGATGGAAATATTGAGCTAAATGGATGAAGAATCAAGGGAGAATCTTAGAAAGAAAGAGTCACAAGTTTATACAAGAAAAAAGAACGCACCTCAAGATCCTCTCAATGACCCTAGATTTCCTCAACCATGACCCCTTTCTCCATCCAAATATAATGTCCCTCCTCAGCCAATGTTGCCAAGGAATGATGATATAGACTTGGATATTTAAATAGCTAACATCTTGACAAAGTTAAACGTACCAATACCTCTCATAGAGATAATTAAGATTCCTTCAATGATAAAAAAAACTAAGAGATTCCTTAGGATATAAGGAGAACCTAGAGACCCCCCTTGTTGATGAAAGGGATGGTGATTATCCTTGCTCATACATTTTCAAATCTCATTAGGCTAGGTGATATAGGAGGGATTATTACCATGGTTTATATCCTATCAAAATATTAATAAGACCTCAAAAAATATGATTCTCGGATCTAATTATTNATATAGTTTTTATGTATTTTATCCGAGATTCTACAAACTTGAAGAAAAATAAAAGAATGAACTTGCAATACAAAAGAATTAGAACAAATAAGAACATTGAAATATGGATAAAGTGATCAATCTAAAAAACAATATTTAACAAATTTTTAAGTGAGAAGAAATCAACAAATTCTTTTATTAATATCGACTCTGAGTTACAACTAAGAGTATCTCTTCAGGTCCTTTCAAGGACCTAGACCAATGAAGTTCTTGGAAATCAAATATGTAATTTAGACTCATACATGGACATCTGATGTCAAAAGAAAAGATCTCAACGCAAGAAAAAGTTGGATCACTTAAAGTTACATGTTCATCATTGTTTTTAACTCTGCTAAATTAGCATTAATTAACATTGAATGACTTCAAAACTTCTAATTAAAAACCAAACATACTTCAAGAAAAATAAATGATCTTGGAGCATATCACCAATCAATGCATCTTGGTCTTTTCTTTGCCACCTCCAGATCAAGCATGTTGTCAACAAGACAATTCAACTCTAATGAAAAATTAGAATGTAATGAATAGATGTATATCTCACTTAGAACTTTGGCATACATTATCAAAGGTTTCACTTCTCTATTTTTACCCATCCTCCATTGATTTTATCTCTCGCTTTTGTATCTTCTTAAAGTAGTTAGGCAGTTCAACTACCTTTTATGTTTTAAGATTTAATTAAATTTTATTAAAGAGAGGACAACTTTATTTAACATAAGGGTAAAATATGTTTTTGTGTTTAAATTAATAATAGGTGGGGTCCCACTAGGTCTTCATTTCCTTGTTTTTTAGAATTTCCCTTTTAACTCCAAAATAACTTGGAGATATATATATATATATATATATATATATATNAACAACAACAGAAAATAAAACAAGATAAGAAATTCATCCAAATAATTTTGTATGAACCAACACTTGTAGCTCCCATATATCAAAATAATATGATATTTAAAGTTTTTCAAAAATGAATATCATATGTCTGTTGTCTGTCCCAAAATAAAGTAACATATGTCAAAAATAAAACACTGTCACGATATAAATTAAAATAGATGAGGGTATTTCTTCCTAAAATAACTTTCTCTTTCTTTCTTGCCTTCAAACAGAACTAGTCTAATATTTAGTATGTCCTCGAGAAAATCCATTTTCTCTTTGTACTTTCTTACTTTTGGATGCATGTCACTGAAGGAAATTTATTTTTTACCACTTTCTTCTTTTGTTTATTGTTGTTTTGAGTGTAAAAAGGACAACTGAGATGCCTAGGTGCTAGGGGTAGTAATAGGCTTCTTTTCTTTATCCATCTAAATTTCATGAGAGGGAACTCTATGGTCCTTGGGAGGAGAACACACTATGAAATTATATAATGTAACAAATGATGTTGTGTGAAGAGGTAGAGGGGGATTGACATGCCACTGTGTAATATTGGAAGGACGATTCACTGGGTTGTTATCCCATCCATCATTGACTAGTTGAACAAGATGTTTGGGAAAGTCCATGATACTGGGATCTGGCTGCAAAGGTGCACTAGGAGGATCTTGGGTTGAGGTAAATAAAGTAGTCCCCAAAGGTTTAGGTAACCAATTTTCACAAACTGATTAAAATTGTCTAAAATGCATCAAAATGGATAGAAAATCCCATCCTCTTGTGCCTCCCTTGCCGCCAAATACATTTGGAATTCTGCCTCTTCTCCCTCGATTTCCTCTTTTACCTCCTCTATTACTCCCTCTGCTAAAGAAGATCATATACATACCATTATCATTTTGATTATTCCAAAATAATTATAGTATAATACAAGACACAACATAATAAACATTCATTACAAGACCTGTTAAATATGATTTAATTATGGATTTGAATATAGCATGGTAATTCAAGAATATAAAGGAGAAATGAAACATGAATAATGTATCAAAGGGAAGAAAATCCAAAACTTATTCAACACCCATCTTTTCACTTCCAATTTTCACAATCTATAATTTTAAATCCTCTTAAATAGTCTTTTTTTTTTATTATAAAAAAAAACACTTTGTATATGAACAATTCAAACTTTCTTATATGTGAATGAAATTATATATGGTCAAGATATATGGTAAAGGGAGTATACTTCGTGAAAAATGATATATAATGAAAATAATGTGCAAAGTCCATGTTTTTTTAAAACAAATGATTTTGACCATTTAACATCGACCATCACTCTTCCTTAAATTTAAATTCCATATGTGCTTTTCAAAAAAAACTTGTACACATTGCCATAATAAAATCATTATAAATATCAACCAACAACATTACTGCTTTTATTGACTAGGGTCAATTAAACATCCATGTCATACTCCAATATCCACAATGTTGTCATAATGTCATATAACATAAACCTATTTCATTTGCTGATATATACTTTTCATAAACGTGGCAACTCACGGTTTTGAACTGTCGGCTTTTAAAAAGAATAAAAATTGAGTATGAGAGTAAAAAAATGTCATACAACCCATATCCTTGAGTTTCCTTTCCAACACTAGTACAAAATGAGGAATGTGTTACTAAAAAAAACTAAAAATCGATATATACGACTATTTTTGAGTCAACAACTATTAGCAACAAATTAGCAGTGTCTTTTCAACCGACTAACTTTTAGTTGTATCTCGCTTAGTTGTTAATTGTCAATTAATGACTAAGCGAGATACCACTAAAAGTTAGTCAGGTTATATAGTTGGTATCTACATTAAGTAGGGTTTCCTTTATTTCTCTTCTAGCTTTAGGTTTTTCTTTTGTACTCTTGGGAAAGGACTTTAGCGCTCCCCCTATCACCCATTTGAGAAAATTGTACTTTCCAGTACCATTGACCTACTTTTTTCATCAACGAACATTACTATAATTTCAATTCATTTTCTTGCTAAAGTTATCAATAATATCTAATTCTTAAGGATACACCCTTATATATTAATATATAATAGAATGCAAATTATTCCTCATCACAGTGACAAGAAGATATTGGTCATTTGACAATATATAAACATCAAATTCAAATTCCTTCACAACGACATACAAAAAACATCCTAAATTTTCCTCTACGATGAAAATCCTGGCCAAAGAAAATAATTCATGATAGTTGTGTTACTATATTTGTCCTTTCTTGATGACATGACTAGGAATAACAACAACTATTAAATATTCTCTCCAGATCTAAAATTCTATAACAAAATCTTCCTAAACTTTGTGACAATGCAATAATTAAGGGACAGATCCAACTGGATATCGATTTCATTTTCAAATTCTAAAAATGATATATAATGAATTCACACTTTATAGACAATTGTGTCATGTTTCTTTCACAATGGCAAAGAAAAATGCTTTCCAGATTAAGTTCAAGACAAAGAAACGTAACCAAATTAAAAGAAAAACCTAACTTATAGCCATTACAGTTTAATTTAACAAAAAAACTATGTTATATGTGTATGCTTGAGACTTACAATAAAAGAAGGCAAGTTGAAACAAATAAACAGAGAAAAAATACATGAAAAAGGGATGAACAATAAGTGGACACCTTTGCTTGAAATATACTTGAAAATTCTCAAACCGTTGCTTCTTAATGCCGGAGCTAACACTTCATGCACTAGTGGAAATGTGCCCAACAAGAATGTGGTCACCCTTA
Organism: Picea sitchensis; assembly: GCA_010110895.2. Lineage (NCBI taxonomy): Eukaryota > Viridiplantae > Streptophyta > Pinopsida > Pinales > Pinaceae > Picea > Picea sitchensis. Next base: position 7,512 of record SNQJ01S0069932.1, on the reverse strand, counting down.
CCGTGTTTAGAGCATCCTCTTTGGAATGACATGGAGCTGGAAAGAAAATGTGAAAATCGAATGGAGGTCGCATAATTGAGAACCCCTAGGATCCAATTCACCATTATATCAATTGTGCATGACACAAACAAGGTCGTTAATGTCGTCTTAAGGGCCAAGTACCAGAATTTAATAACCATAACCTCCATCGCTTCATCCTGCAACTCCCTGTGAAGAAGGTTTAAGCTCCCTAGGTACGTGTGTGACGTCCCATGCATACACACCTGGCACGAGGCCCATGATTCCAAGTGATGCGATCACCCAAATCCAACACACTACCCATTTGCAATGGATGACACCCCATCCAGGGGATGGTCTACTCTGATTTCTAGGGAAATACACTCCTTGAGGATGGGGTGATTAGTATGCTGAGTGGAGTTGCATTCCAGGTCCCTCTCCCTTCGATGGATGTCGATATTATCCAACTTATCCGCCACTTTATTTTCTTCACAATGAATGTGGGATGGGATCAAGACTTGATGAGGTTGAAGAAGAGAGTGAAAAAGTTCCAAATTGTTCAGAAGTCTCCAACTTGGGGATATCTTGTCTAGGGTAGAGACATTGAGGATCTTGGATAACATGGATATGCTCACTTGAGAGTCTCCTTTCACAATAATTTGAGTTTAGAAATGAAATCAAGCCATCTCGAGGCCTTTGATGAGAGCCCATAGTTCCGCTACATTGTTCGAATCGTATCCTATTCTATCGATCGAGATGTTCATTCTAGGAGATGAAGTTGAAACTAGCTGGGATGGGATTCCCCTTGGAGGCCCCACAAAAATNGAAGTTGGGGGAGAGGGGGGGGAGGGGGGACAGTCCAACAGTTGGGGATTCTTGAGAATATAGGGCAAAAATTGGCAAGTGGAGTGGTTGGGGCTATGCACATATCCCATTCCTAAAACATGGCCTTCTCATTGGAGTCATAGGATAAGTCCTCTTCGATCCAATTGGTGGCTTGTACTATCTCAACAATATTCTTCTTGATTTGGGTCCAAACTTTCCCCCATGTAATCTTGGTGGAGTGAAAGATCCGTCAATTTTGTTCCTTCTAAATATACCATAGAATGATGTCTAGGAGGAACTTCCAAATACAGTTTAGAATAGGGTTTTTGAAAGCTTGGGCTCGCCAGTCAACAATTGTGCTTACAATACTAGCCTTATTTTTGAAGTGCGCATGAAGAGGGAACCATGGTCCCAAACTTGTGAACTGAAGGATCATTGATTGATCAAGTGTTCCATAGTTTCTTCTAATCGAGAGAAAAGATGACAAATGGATGGCCCAATGAACCCTCTTTTATTGAGATTGTCCCGGGTGAGGATACTTTTGTGTGCCACAAGCCAAATAAAGGTACTGATTTTGGGCCATAATTTGGTCTTCCAAATGTTTCTCTAGACGGGTTCCTCAAGGATGAAGGAAAAAATAGCTTTCAATCCATAGGATTCTTTGATCATGAAGGAGCCTTTGGGAGAATTCCCCCATCGAATAATGTCTGGTCCATGCTTGAGCTTGATCCTTCATAGATTTGCTTCACTGTGCCAATGTTCCAGATAAAATTGATTCAGAGTTTCGAGTTCTTATGCCAATGTTTTCCATTCTCTCTAGGTGACATCATGGAAACCCTTACACCCAAATTCCAAGATAACCTGCAAGCTTTCCTGGGATGTGTGGGGTTGGAGGTCAANNNGGAGATGCTGCCATGAATTTGTCTAGAATAGAGTTGTATGTCCATTACACACTTCCCATAAGGCGTGGTCTTGTATAAGAGATCAATTTTTCTCTGCTATATGCTAGATTAAAGAGCCTGTTTTGCTTTCATTCCATCTGATCAACTTTGCTTCCCCATTGTAGGAGTGTATTTATGTCTCCACAATTGGGCCCAGATATCCTTTGGATTTTTGAGCCACCACCATATCTTAGGGAATTGTTTAACTGTTCTACATTTTTATCTTTTTGGTCAGAATTCGATGACATAAATATGCACAAAATCACAACTCTTTGTTGTTTAAATTGAATTTCTGAATGCAAAAATGGATTCAATGTGCTGAAAAACCCCTGGGAACTCATATTATACAGAAATAACCACTCAAATATGCAGATCCAACAATTTCTTGTCGGATTTCGACCAAATATCCCTAGACAAAGACACAATCACTGGAAAAGGGTCAAACCGTAGAACATTTAGACTACAACATTTCTTTGCACCTAGAAATTGATTAAGGAGTCGAGGATCTCTCAATCCCAAACATCCCAAGAGTTTTGGTTTGCATAGTTCCCTCCAATTAACCAAGGCCCATTTACGACCCTCCTTAGTGCCTTGCCACAAAAAATTCCGTGGATACCTTTTATGGCTTTGAGAACAAATTTGGGGGCTATAAGGGTGGAAAAGATATAAATAGGTATGGTTTGTAGGATGAACTTAAGAAGAACTAGATGACCGACGAGGTTAAGGGTCCAAAATGTCTAGGAGCTAAGTATTTTTTCCAAAGAGGTGAGAAGGCATTCCCATAAACTATTGTGAAGTTCGTTGTCAATGAGAGGGACTCATTTGGATGGAAGGGATCCCTTGTTGAAGCCTAAAATTCTGGTAATGACTGATTAGATGGATCTGAGGGTATTGAAAAAGAAAATTTGAGATTTTTCTCTATTGATGGAGGTGCCAGAAGCTTCACTGAAGGCATTGAGAATCTCTAAGATGCGACAGGGTTCACGATCCATGGTGGAGCCCATAATCATGGTGTCATCAACGAAGTCACTGTGAGAAATTGGAGGGTTCATACCATGAAGGGTGAGCCCCTTTAGAGAGCCATCAACAATTGAAGCATTGATGTAGCAGATTAACCCCTCTGCCATAATGATGGAGAGGAAGGGAACAAGTGGATCTCCTTGGAGGATACCCCGAGAGGGGGTGAACGGATTAGAGGGAACCACATTAATTAATATGGAGAAGAAGGCATAGGAAGTATGATTCATTATCCAAATGACCCATTCAGAATTGAAGCCAAAGGCAAGAAGGAGGGAATGCATGTATTTATAGCTAAGCTTATCAAAGGCTTTAGAAAGGTCTAATTTGATAAACATCCCTAGGGTGCCAGTTGATTTCAGATACTGAACAACTTCATGAGCTAATATAATACTATCCATGATTTGGCAACCCTTTACATACCTAGAATTTTCATTAGAAATAATATGGGGGAGGATGGGTTTGAGTCATAGTATTATTACCTTTGTGAGGATGGGTTTGAGTCATAGTGTTATTACCTTGGTGAGGATTTTGTAGGTGAAATTGTAGAGCGCAATGGGCCTGAATTACTTGGGATGTGTGACATGCTCCTCCTTGGGGATCAGAGTCATGATGATGGAATTGAGAGAAGAGAAAACATGTCGTGAGCATCCAGAGTATTCAATGATTTTCCAAACTTCCTCCCTGACCAGAGGCCAACAATAGTGGAAAAAATCAAAGGTGAACCCATCCATATGAGGATATTTTCTCGTGGGAATCTCCTTTATTTCCAGGTCCACTTCCTCTAGCGTGACTTGTCTCATAAGAGATGCATTGTGTTCGATGGTGATTAAAGAGGGGATGTGCCAAGTAATCTTCCCAATGGATTCATATCTTTCTGGCCTTATTTTAGAGAGAAGATATTGATAGAACCTGATTAATTCTTTCTCAATATCTGTATGTGCGGGTAGCATCTAACCTTGGGCATCCTCAAGCTTCATGATTTGATTTATGTTCCTATGGTGAATCATTGACTTGTGAAAAAATATGGTGTTTTACCCCCTCTTTGAGCCAATGGATCATGTATTTCTAACACCATAGGGTATCTTCCTGAGCATATATGTCTTCAAACTACTTCTTGATCTGCGCTTCAACTTTGTTAAGTTTCTCTATTTTCCCTTAGAGAATAATTTCTTGTTGTATATTCCTCATCTGCTACTCAAGATCACACCAGGCTTGGAAAATGTTCCTGAAAGTTTGTTTGTTCTAGTGCTTTAGGTGCTTCTTGAGGTTTTTTAGTTTTTATTGAAGTTGAAACATCAAAAATCCGTGGGATATGGTCGAATCGTCCCACCATTGTTGGTGGATTTCTTGAAATTTTGGGTGGTTTAAACATAATTTTTCAAAGCGAAAGGGATTTCGACACGGGTAGCTTGTGATGTTAGTATTTAACTGAATGGGCCAATGATCAGATCCAACCAAAGAAAGGATGCTTATTTCCATAAAAAACCCATCCATCATTAGGGGCTCTGAGATAAGAAATAAGTCTAGTCGACAGGTGATGTGATGAGATCCTAAACTCCCGTTGGACCAGGTAAACTATCCATTAGTGTTCTCCATATCTACCAGGCCTAAAGTGTCGATGGCCTCTTTGAAATCTTTAGTGTCACCCTCCAATATATGAATACCTCCTCTTTTTTTCTTCTTGTGAGAGGATCATGTTGAAATCCCCTCCAAGAATCCACTAATGGCCTCTAGTGATGTTTCCTAAGCCTTCTAGACTTTGTAGAAAGCGATGTTTATCCATTTGGAGTTGTAGAGCATAAACGTTTGTTATCACCCCCTATTTATTTGAACTGATGGCTCTATACTCTGTAGAGATTGTCAATTTGGTGGTGAAGAAGTCCTATAAGGTTACCATGGCTGAATTCCAAAGGATGGCTAAATTGTCGGTCGAACCCCTAGAATTGATATGAACTAAGTAAGCTTGTTTCCAACAATGGGAGAAGATGAGATCCACCTCCGAGCCAACACATTTAGTTTCTTGAAGGAGAAGTACGTCTGGATTCTCTTCTATGACACGCGTTTGGAGAAGCCTTTGCATGCTTCGTCCGTTAAATCCCCTAATATTCCATGAGATGATATTCATGAGGAATATGGGGTATGGAGGGGTGGAAATCTCTTTGAGATCAATTGGATCTGACTCAGGTTAAACATAAAATGACCTACCTCCTAGATTAATTGTTGGGTGGTTTTCCGATCGCATTTCTTCTCATCCTTGGATTGTTTGTGTGATTCCTTTAGAGGTTCTTAGTGGATGACTAAGCCCTTGTTAGATATGGAGGTGACACCCGTCGTGGAATATAGATAAACTTTGTGAAATTTCCTGAGTGGATCTGAGGGTATGGTATACAGTACCTTCATTCAATAGGATTGTTATAGATTTACCAGATCTACCCCTATTAGTTCCCTCTCATCAAGTTCAATCTCCATATCTCCACCCTCCTTAGAGTGGTGAAATTCTCCTCCAGGTGTGGCTGCTATGTTGGGTGTGATTTTATCAAGAATCGATTCCACCAAGGTTTGTGTATTGCCTCCTCCTGTCTTGTTTCCTTCTTGTAACTGAGGTTCATGTCTCTAGAAATATTCTAGAGTGTGATTGAAAATTTCAAAGGAATTGTTGGTGGTTGGGGATTTTTCTTGAGTGATAGTCAACTTCTTTGGAACTAGTCGGTGCCTTCCTTGGACCTATATGAAACCATACTTTGGATTTTCAGTCATCCCTTGGTCTGGCTTGGATGGGGTATTAAGAGGACAATCCCAAAACATGTGACCATTCTCGTGACATTTGCGACATCTGAATGGGATGTGCTTGTAGTCTATTGTCTGGATCCATTCTTCATATTAATATTCCAGACAAATTGAGCCAGGAAACGGCTTGGATATGTTTAAGTACACACATATCCAAGAATAAGAGGTATATTGGTGTAGCCTGGTTGCTTTGAAGAATTTTACATACATACCTAGAGTGTTCCCAATCCCTACTAGGATTTCTTCTAGCCAGAACTCTTGAGGGAAAGAATAAAGTTGGATCCAGATCAACGCATGAGATAATTACTCCTTCTTAGGGCTAAAATGCTCCATCCAATACCTCAAAAAGAGTCTGGTTGAATTGAAGAAGTATGGTCCACCATAAAAAAATATTTATTTGTCTTCGAGATTACAAACTCTTATGGTGAAGAAGCCCTTCGATCCAAACTGGAGATTGTAGTGTCCCTTCGACTTCCACCAATGATGGATTCCATTTTAGCATATCTCTTTCAGAGGGCCACAATTTAAGGAATTTCCCACTCAAAGCGTGATCACGCATGTATTGTGTCTAGTCTTTGACTCCGATTGAGCTTACCATGTACTTTGGAGCCACTTACACCTGAGGAAGACATTTTTCCAGCTCCTAGATCCGAGCCTCTTTCATATAGGAGGACTCAAGATCTACTTCCATTTTTTTACCCTTGTTGGAACTGTCAAATGAAGTGGAGGCTCTAAGGTGAGGCAATAGCTCGAATGGCGGCTGTGTGATACCTCCTCCACCTGAATTAGCCACCACCATGTTACAATAGGAGGGGGTTTTCACCCCCTCTCCCACAGACTCCATTGGGAGATTCATATCTACCCTCTGTTAGCTAGATCAATAAGATCGGATGAGAAAACCAGTCGTGATCAAGAACCCTAGAAAGTAGGGTGAAACTCAGAGGAAACCCTAGTTTATAGAGTGTTCATTCTCCTTTGCCAATTTCCCTCTCAAGATGGTGATTTATAATGAAGTAAATTATCTCATCTCTTATGTTCCATGTTATTATTTTTAATGTTTTCATTTCATCAGACTAAAGAAGCTCATCATATATTTAAAAAAATAAACAAAACAAATTGAATAGTACCTTCTTAAAAAGAACGTTGCTCACGAGTCTCTCGAAAAGTCACACTTGATATTTGAAAAGGATGAAATTTAGAAAGGTATACACCTTTAATAAGATAACACACCTTATTTGTGTCTCGATTTAGGGTAGCTAAATAATCTCAATCACCAATAACTACTATTCACATTTAGGAAAACCACATTTTTTTCAACCCAGATTATTATGATCGTGTTAAATAGCAAGATCTCAACATATAAAATAACGAAATCTACAATATTTTGATTTCGAATAGTAGGTAGGTCGTTGGAATCACTAATTTGCACTAGATATTCAAGAGGGTGATATGTAACAACATAGACATTATAGTAAGTAAATTCCAAACCAAACTATGTCATCGTCAAAATAGTTCTAAACCGATGTACAAGTTTGAGTAAGCCAAATGTAAGAGCAACATACATTCATTGATTATCCATGATTATTGTAAACGTTTGTGGCCTAGTTGGAATATGTCTAGATCTTTGTTGGTAAATTCAAAAAACTGTATACAAATTTCAATAGAGTAGATGTAGTGTGATCTCAATAAATTTCCCATAAAATTACAATTCCTCTCATGGTATTGATATATGTTAAAGCACATTACAATTGTGTAGCGGGGAAGATCTTTCCAAACCACATTGTGGGATTTGTAGGTGGTGTTGTTCCTGAGTCTGTACTAAGGCTTTGAGTACAGTGTCAAGGCATCCGAAGGTAAGTAAAGGTATATTCAAAGATAAATGGCCTTCAGTATAGGAAACTAATGAAGGTATCTACGTTCCCGATGTCTAGCTTCCAACTGC
>SNQJ01S0069931.1:51569-65505 GCA_010110895.2 Picea sitchensis | reverse complement strand
ATAATTTCTATGTTGTGCATTTCCTTCTATCATGTGCATTGACATTTCATTACTATTTATGCATTTCTTTGAATATCGATGTATGGATTTGGATATGGTTATGTTAATTCCAATGATGCATTCTTTGTGACTCACTTCATCACAGATGTTTTGGTTGCACTTCGGGTGAGGCCTCCTTCCCTTGTGGAAGGTTGAATCTGCCAGCACTGCTAAACGACATCAATATCCTTTATTGGTGATCTCCGAGAACCCTTATCTCCAATTTTGCACCAATCAGGTCTCCAATTTTGCGCCAACAGTGTTGGGATGGATATTGATCTCATTTCATGTCAGTTCAGCCTTATATGTGATCCTTTTGTGGTACTGGATTGCTTATCCTTGGTCTCCAAGAGGGTTTCTCGATCCTTACTCCTGCTTTGGTGTTGGTTTGGAACTTGTAATATCCACAAGGACGAGCCTTATTGTAATCATGTTTATGAATTGTAAATCATGTTTTGTAGGCTGGTGATCCGAGTATTGATAAGTTGGTAAGGCTTATGAGTTTATTAGGCTGGAGAGCCTAAGTGTTAAGGCCAAGAGCCTGTTTTTGTATATGTAATTATGCAGAACGTTAATAAAAATATGAACATTGTTGCATGCAGACTGACCACGATGAATGAGTGATGGGGGAATAATCTTCCACAGAGTGGGTAAGGGAATGGGGGCTGAAAGGTGGAAAGAAAGGATAAGTGTTGAGCCTAGGGTCTTAATTCCTTGGGAATAATATTTTAATATTATTCCAAAAGCCATGTGAAATACATGTTTTGTCCTAAGTTCCTGGAGAGGAACGCATGCTAATGGAGCGCACGCAGCTTCATGGGCGACATGTGTCAGCCCAGGCACATGAAGTTAAAAGCTGCAGAAGTCAGCCATGGGGGGGGTTGCTCCTCATTCTGTCATCCTCTGTCTGAGTTCGCGGGGATCTGGGGGCGTCTGAACTATTTTTCCTATGCGTCTACCTCTTCATACCCACACACAGTGAAGGAAACCCTCATGGGAAGATTGTTCACTATCCATTTTCCATTCTCTCTTAATTTTGTTGAGCTCCGGGATCGACCTTTGCATAACCTCACGCATCTCTGAAAACAGAAAACTGTGAAACCAACCCGTCTTGTTTTATTGTGAATATGAAACATCCTGAATATGGCCTGAACCATGTTGTGTCTTAGTGTGGTCTGTTGTCATTTTTGGATGTCCATACCCAAATTCATGTTGCTACTGTCACCCGTGAGTTACCGAATTGCTATTGTTGTTGTTGTTATCCTCACTTTGCGGGAATTGAAGTGGAAGCTGGTGGAAGATTCGGGTGGTTAGGACCGTGGTTGAAGAGCCAGGTTGTTAGGCCTGTGATCATCTCGTTCCCAGGTGAAGGGTCTGTTGGGAAGTGGTTTTCTCCCAGAGAGAGTCCAGCACTAGCTATGGAGCTCTGAGACTTCCTGATCTGGCATGTTGTCGAGGCCCAGAGAGGGAGGTGAAGCACTGATAGACTGTTCTTGTGAAGGTGTATACTCCCAGGTGAAACAGACATGTGGGGAATGAGAGTCCATGAGTAGTGGGTGTAAGAAGGCATCCTGGGAAGAATCCTTCCAGTTATTTTGTGCAGATTTCCCTATAACCTCAGCCTAGTTTAGGATTCCCTTACCTTGGGTGGAGCTTGGTCCCAGCTCGGGGGTGACCCGCTGCTGAGCATGATGAGCAGTGTGGTCTAAGGCTGGGAGGTTCGTGGAAGGCTTGCACGTGGTTGGTGGAATTACACCAATAATAAAAGATAAGTGTTAATTTTGTACTTAATTTATAAGTATATGCATGTCTGTGATTCTTGCAATATTATCATGTATTTCGCTGTAATCATGAATTACTGTTAATCCCATTAAACATGCATGTTAGTCGTAATTCTATGATTACTCTGTTTGGTTTAGTTAAATGTGTGTAATATAACTTAATTCATGTTATATATATAAGTATGAGAATGTTGTTTTTCGCACATTAGCATTTTCCCGGTCGTAGGGTTGATGGTTGGGGATGTTACAGTATGGTATCAGAGCGAAGGTTTCAATGTTGAGCCTAAGTGGGTTGGATAAGTGGTCATTGGACCTGAAGTTTCAGGTTGAAATTGTGTTTGGAAGAACCAATTTTCGAACCTTAGAACGTTCTTGAGTGCCAAGAAGATACTTGGTCGTGTTACAAAGCTCGAGAGGTGTAGCAATATTATTAAACCACAGTCGGCGTGGTATTTGGCCACCAAGAGAGAGAGCTCAACACTTGAGGTGTTGGAGCCGTAGGATCTATTCGGAAGCAAAGGAAACCCTTATGGCCGTCGGATCTGGAGAAGGTGCAGGAAGGTTATCCTGGAAACCTTTCGGAATTTCAACAATCGGGAGAAACTAGATGTGCTGATGCCATAGATGATTTTAGGGGCTAAATTTCTCTCATGGGCTAATTTTCTATGGTTTTTCCAAAAACGAGATTCATTATTTTAAAAATGATTCGCCCAAATTCTATAGGATAAAATTATTTTACCTAACAAATCGCCAAAATTTTATAAAAACTATATAAAATCCTTAGAAATTTGAATATTTTTACAAAAATATCGCGAAACATGTATAGTTGGCATATGAAGGATTAGTAATATTCACCAAGGTTTCTATATTTTAAAATAAATTTCCATCCTTAAAATCATCCCTGGTTGATGCACGAACTCCCGATGCCCGAAACCTTCAAATCCAAAGGAATATCTACACCGTAGATCTTAGGAAAAGAACTTGACCGTTGTATCAAGAAGAGGAGTAAATCGCAATTTTGGAATTTAGGCAATCGGGAGAAGTGGGATGTGTTAATGCACAAACTCCTGAAACCTGAAGTCCCGAAAAGAAAAGTGAATGTGGTAGGACCCGATGACATCGTCGAAGGTGATGTGGACCCTCCTAAGCATGCCACGTGCCACCATTTAATCGGTGACAGTTGTATTGCATGGGCCTGGAGGGTAAAGTAAATCGAAATTTCAGATGTCGAAAGATTGGGAAGAAGTAAGTGTGGGGACTCCTGAGGCCCGAAGTCTTGAGGTCTCGAGATCCGAAGTTCTAAAGTCCCGAGGTCCGAGGTCCCGAAGTCCCAAAAACTCCGAGGACAGAGAGACCACAGTGGGTTTCATCCATTGGTTGTTGTGTAGACATGGACCGTTGATCCACCCAATTTTGCGAGTTCGGTAATCGGAACCCCAAGAGAAAGTCTAGTGTGTGCCTTGAAATCTCCGATGGTCGAAAGATCGAGTAGCACCTAGTGTTCTAGTGTTTGGTCATGACCCGTGATCGCATGGGTTGGGGACTAAGAAAATGGGGGCTATTGCCCGAAAATTGCAGAGCCAAACAGAGCTCAAAAAATTCATGGAATCGAAACGTTTTCTTATTCGTGTTGGTTTATGAATGTTGTAGCTTTATTAAGGGTTTAAGGCCTAACAAACTCTGGTTGACTGCACATTGTGTGTTCAGAGTTCAACGAGTGTCAGGACAGCTGCGAATCGACGTCGAGTATAGAAATGGAAGAGGCACGGATTGCTTCCAGTTTAGAGAATGAAAGAGAAGGAAGGGATGTCAACTTGGGATTCGAAGGATCGAACTCCAATGGGCACGGAAGAGAATTGGATAATGAAGGTTATATGATGAAAATCGTTGAAAGATTGCAGAAAGATGCCCAGGCTCGTTGAGCCGATAGCTGAAAGCTCATGAGGGTCAGGGATAAGCAGGGTGAATTCAACTTAAAGATGTTGAAGAGACTGGAAAGAATAGAAAGGAAATTGGAAAAGGAGAGTGACACAAGAAAAATAGGGATTCATGGGACCCCTTAGAGAAAAAGAATATCGATGAGTGGTAGCAGACATCGTCGTCGCTCCCCAAAGCATTTTGGTAAGAATGCACACAGTAGTTCAAGGCCATCCCCTACCAGAAAACACCGAAGATCTGGAGTGGATGAATTGAAAGGGGAGATGAACAAGATTAAGCCTCCTACGTTTGATGGAGAACATAAGAAGGAGGAAGATGTCAAAACATGGTTGCTTAGCATGAGGAAATATTTCCAACTACAGAATAATTCCTCTCATGCAGAAGGAAGATTTGTGATGTATCAACTAAAAGGAAAAGCATCCATGTGGTGGGATCATCTTATGCAGGTGCAACACATTAGAGAGAAAGATATCACTTGGAAGGAATTCAAGAGGTATTTCTAGAGGAAATACCTGACTAAAAGATACTATGACAGAAAGATGAAGGAGTTCTTCGAACTCAAGCTGGGCAGCATGACCATTGATGAATACGAACGAAGGTTTTTGGAATTACTGAAGTATGTTCCATTCATCAAAGATGAGGCTATCAAGATTCAAAGGTATCTGAGTGGACTTCCACCTCCCATTGGAGACAAGATTCAGTATGATGATCCCAAGACTATGGAAGAAACAATAAGAAGAGCGAAATGCTTATATGAACAGCAAAGAGAAAAGCCTGCCTTTCGGAAGGCTTGGGATGACCAGAAGAAGTTTAAGAAAGAACAAAGGTAGAAGGGAAACAAACCTCCCTTTTTCATAAATAGTCATCAAGGATAGCCATCGTTTAGAGAGCTGAGAATGGCTGAAGTGGGGGAACAAAGGCCGAGAAAGACGCCCATTCAGTGTTGGGGTTGTAAAGAGAACCACAAGTACATAGATTGTCCCCATAAAAATGGAAAATCAAGAGTTGTCCATAATGTTCAACAAGATAAAACATTGGAGGACATGGGCAGTAGAATGCCAAGGATCTATGCGGCCCTGGACAACAAGCAAGATGAATTTCAGTCGCACATGATTGAAGTGGAAGGTATGATTAACAACCAACCATTTATTATTTTAATTGATTCAGGGTCTAGCCATAGTTATGTAGACATGAAAAGTCTTGGTTAGTGCAGTTGGCTATAGGAACCAAGAGGAAAGTCACTGAGTTGGTTAAGTCCTGTCCTATGGACATGAAGGGATTGAGCACGAAGGTTGAATTAAATATTATGCCTTTAAGCTCTTATGATTGTTTAATTGGGATGGACTGGTTGGACCAGCACCATGCCCTCCTAGACTATCGTAACAAGGAATTTACTTGCCTGGATGAGGAGGGAAATCGGAAAACAGTCCAAGGAATTCCCAGAGTTGTGGTTGTTAGAGAAATCTCAGCAATGCATCTGAAAAAGTGCTACAGGAAAGGTTGTCAATTGTTTGCAGCCCGTGTGAAGGAAGCATCCAGAGATGAAGTATCAAATATTGGAGACCATGCAGTACTAATAGAGTTTGAATACATATTTCAGGAGGTACCTGGACTACCTCCGAAGAGAGATATCAATTTCTCTATAAATTTGATGTCTGGAGAAGCTCCAGTGTCGAAAGCTCCTTATAGAATGAGTACGCCAGAGCTAAAAGAGTTGCAATTGCAGCTTGAAGAGATTCTAAAGAAGGGGTACATTCACCCAAGCATGTCACCTTGGGGTGCCCCGGTCCTATTCGTGAAGAAGAAGGACGGGATGTTGAGGTTGTGCATTGATTTTAGATAGTTGAACAAAGTAACTGTCAAGAACAAGTATCCTCTGTCGAGGATCGACGATCTTTTCAATCAGTTGAAAGGTGCGAAAATCTTTTCAAAGATAGATCTCATATCGGGATATCTCCAGGTAATAATAAAGGATGAAGACATCAGCAAGACCACCTTTAGAACAAGGTATGGTCATTACGAGTTCACAGTGGTATCGTTTGGGCTGTCGAACGCACCTGGTGTTTTTATGTGCTTGATGAATGGTGTATTCAGGGACTATCTAGACAAGTTTGTCATAGTCTTCCTGGATGACATTCTGGTGTATTCCAAGTTAGAGGAAGAGCATGAACAACACCTGAGGATGGTGTTGCAAGTGTTGAGAGAACACCAGTTGTATGCCAAGTTGAGCAAATGCTCATTTTATCAAAGGCAGATCCATTACTTAGGGCACATTATTTCAGAAGAAGGGATCGTCGTGGATCTTGAGAAGGTTGAGGCCATCAGAGAATGGTCAGCACCAAGGAATGTGGCAGAAGTTAGATCCTTTATGGGTCTAGCGGGCTATTACAGAAGGTTTATCGCGGGGTTCTCAAAGATAGCTCACCCTATCACTTCCTTGAAAAGGAAGGAGAAAAAGTTCCACTGCATTGAAGAGTGTGAGAAAATTTTCCAGCGATTGAAGCAGATGTTAACCAGTTCTCCAATCTTGAGGATTGCAGATCCAAATGCAGATTTTGTGGTGTGCACAGATGCGTGTAAAGAATATTTGGGAGGAGTTCTCAGTCAGAATGGATTTGTAATTTGTTATGAGTCTAGGAATCTGAAAGAGCACGAAAAGAATTATGCCACTCACGATTTGGAGTTGGCAGCAATCGCTCACGCTCTGAGGAAATGGAGACATTACCTCATGGGAAGGAGATTTGAATTGAAAACAGACCACAACGGTTTGAAATACTTGTTTGACCAACCTACCTTAAATGCCAGGCATAGTAGGTTGTTGGAGTTTCTGTGTGAATACGACTTCAATATCAAGCATATCAAAGGGAAGGAAAACAAGGTGGCTGATGCACTCAGCAGAAAGGTGCACAACTTACATGCTTCAGCCATTAGCATGTATAGGACTGATATTAAGGATAGAATTTTGGAAGCTGCAAATGCAGATTTGAAATACAGAGACTTGGTAGCAAAGCTATAGCAGAGTGAGAGACCACATAAAGAGGAAACTTACACCTTGGAAACCGATGGGATACTTCTGTACAAGAACAAAATTTATGTACCTAATGTCCAGGACGTGAAACTTATGATTTTACATGAAATGCATAATGTGCCTTATGCGGGGCACCCTAGATATCAAAAGACTGTGGTAGCAGTCAAGAGTCATTATTTTTGGCCAGGTATGAAGAAAGAGATTACAGAATACATCGCCATATGTATGGAATGCCAGAAGGTTAAATATGAGAACAGGCACCCAGCAGGGTTGCTACAACCTTTTCCCATTCCTGAATGGAAGTGGGAAGTGGTGACAATGGATTTTATTACAGGATTGCCCAGAACAAGAAAGTTGCATGATTCAATCATGGTAGTGGTGGAAAATCTTACAAAAGATGCCCATTTTATTCCACTGAAAACTACTCACAAGGTAGCAGATGTTGTTGATATTTTAATGAAGGAAGTGGCACGATTGCATGGAATTCCTAAAACAATTGTGTCCGACAGAGACCCGAAATTCACCTCGAATTTATGGAAAGGATTGTTCAAAGGATTCAGAACGAAACTGAACTTTAGTACAGCTTATCATCCTGAGTCTGATGGACAGACAGAGAGGGTGAATAGAGTGATAGAATACATACTGAGAATGTATGTGATGGAAAAAGCATCAAAATGGGAAGACTACCTACACTTGGTAGAATTCGCTTACAACAATGGGTATCAAGCATCATTGAAGATGAGCCCATTTGAAGCACTTTATGGCAGAAAGTGCAATACTCCAGTAAGCTGGGATAATCCAACTAGCAGGGAGTAATTGGGCCAGAGTTGCTCAAGGAAATGGAAGAGAAAATTCTTAAAATTAAGAAGAATTTAAAAGCTTCCCAAGACAGGCAGAAAATTTATGCTGACAAAAATAGAACCCACAGAGAATTCAAAGTGGGTGATCATGTTTTCCTGAAATTAAAAGCTAATAGAAGTTCCCTGAAGCTAGGAAACTGTGCCAAGTTGGCAGCCATATTTTGTGGGCCATTTGAAATCCTAGAAAGGATTGGGCCAATTGCATATATCCTTACATTACCTGCATCCATGACTGTACATAATGTGTTTCATGTTTCATTGCTTAAGAAATATATACCTGATGCTAATCATGTTATCGATTGGAATGTGATTCAGGTGGAGCAAGAAGGTATCCTTCAAGTGAATCCTGTGCGCATATTGGACAGGAAAAGAAAACAGCTCCGAAATCGAGATATAGGGCTTGTAAAGGTCCAGTGGACTTGGTATGATCCTGAGGAGGCAACATGGGAGCATGAGGATGCTATGAGGGCAGAATACCCGCATCTTTTTGAAGATTTTGGAAATCTTGTTGATGTTGTGTGAAAGTTACACTGAGGACAGTGAAAAAATAAGGGGAGGGGATTGTAATATCCCCAAGGATGAGCCCTGTTGTAATCATGTTTATGAATTGTAAATCATGTTTTGTAGGCTGGTGAGCCGAGTATTGATAAGATGGTAAGGCTTATGAGTTTATTAGGCCAGAGAGCCTAAGTGTTAAGGCCAGAAGCCTATTTTTGTATATGTAATTATTCATAACGTTAATAAAAATATGAACACCACTGTGTGAAGACTGACCACGATGAATAAGTGATGGGGGACTAAGATTCCACAAAGTGGGTAAGGGAATGGGGTTGAAAGGTGGAAAGAAAGGCTAAGTGTTGAGCCTAGGGGCTTAAGTCATTGGGAATAATATTTTAATATTATTCCAAAATCCATGTGAAATATATGGTTTGTCCTAAGTTCCTGGAGAGGAACGCATGCTGATGGAGCGCATGCAGCTTCATGGGCGACATGTGTCGGCCCAGGCACATGTAGTTAAAAAATGCAGAAGTCAACTGTGGGGGGGGGTCGCTCCTCATTCTATCGTCCTATGCCTAAGTTCGTTGGGATCTGGGGGCGTCTAAACCATTTTGCCTATGCGTCTACCTCTGCATACCTGCACACAGTGAAGGAAACCCTCACGGGAAGATTGTTCACTATCCATTTTCCATTCTCTGTGAATTCTATTGAGATCTGGGATCAACCTTTGCATAACCTCATGCATCTCTGAAAACAGAAAACTGTGAAACCAACCCGTGTTGTTTTATTGTGAAGACAAAACATCCTGAATATGGCCTGAACCATTTTGTGTCTTAGTGTGGTTTGTTACCATTTTTGGATGTCCATACCCAAATTCCTGTTGCTTTTGTCACCCGTGAGTTACCGAATTGTTATTGTTGTTGTTGTTATGCTCACCTTGTGGGAATTGAAGTGGAAGTTGGTGGAAGAGTCAGGTGGTTAGGCTCGTGGTTGAAGAGGCAAGCTGTCAGGCCTGTGAGCAGCTCTTTCCCAGGTGAAGGATCTGCTGGAAAGTGGTTTTCTCCTAGAGAAAGTCCATCACCAGCTACAGAGCTCTGAGACTTCCTGATCTGGCCTGTTGTCAAGGCTCAGAGAGGGAGGTGAAGCACTGATGGACTATGCTTGTGAAGGTGTATACTCCCGGGTGGAACAAACATGTGGGGAATGAGAGTCTATGAGTAGTGGGCATAAGAAGGCATATTGGGAAGAATCCTTCTGGTTATTTTGTGTATTTTTCCCTGTAACCTCAGCCTGTTTTAGGATTCCCTTACCTTGGGTGGAGCTTGGTCCCAGCTCGGGGGTGACCCACTGCTGAGTGTGATGAGCAGCGTGGTCTAAGGCTGGGAGGTTCGTGGAAGGCCTGCACGTGGTTGGTGGAATTACGCTAGTAATAAAAGATAAGTGTTAATTTTGTACTTAATTTATAAGTATAAGCATGTTTGTGATTCTTGCAATATTAACATGTATTCCACTGTAATCATGAATTATTGTTAATCCCATTAAACCTACATGTTAGTCGTAATTATGTGATTACTCTGTTTGGTTTAGTTAAATGTGTGTAATATGACTTAATTCATGTTATATATATAAGTATGAGAATGTTGTTTTCCGCACAGTAGTGTTTGCCCGGCCGTGGGGTTGACAGTCAGGGACGTTACAAAACTAGTTGAAACTCCACAGTGGTGGTGGTTGTTCTCACTCGATGTTGGCTTTGTTGGGGTTTAGTTCCATGTATACCCTGGGTCTTAGGCATTCGTCTTTTGGTTTTGGTAATGTCCACTTCTTTTTTTGTATGATTCCTCTTAGTCCTGTCAATATTTTCATTTTGATTGTCTTTCATAAAGATATTATTGGCGATCCCTTACAAATAATTGGGTGGTTGGAAATATCTAGTTGTCAATTTTGGAGCATAGAAAATTACCATCACTGGGATGATCTCAAAAGAATCCTCAGGTTCCATGAAGAAATTTTTAAGGCCAACAACTTCATGTTCCAGTTAATTTTCACTAAGCTGGGGGGAATGGAACAAGCGATGGATTCCATGAGGAATCTGTTAGAATTTCATATAGGGAATATTGATGGAATGGAATTTGACATTCAACAAATCAAATATATTGTTCTCCCTCAATTATCAGTCTCTTCCTCAATCAATCAAGGTGCTACTACTCTCCCTCGTGAAGGTAACACATTCAATGGTTTATAGGACCTCGAAATAACCCCAATGGATATTGAATATGGGATACTCCAGCAATCTCGAGTTTCATGAATTTGGTATTCTACCTCCTCTCATCAATGAATGTATTTTAAGACTCTTTTTCTTTTAGAACAGCTTGTAGAAAAGGTCATTAGCTTGTTTGAATGGAAAATCAATATGGATAGATACCCATATTTTGTTCCCGTTGTCTTAGAATGTTAGGGACCTAACCCTCCTAACCACTCGTGTAGGTGGAATAATATGTTTTCTATGTAATAAAGGCTGACATTAGTAAATAAGGCCTAGACAATAATGTGAACAAGTCTAATGTAAGAAGACTTAATAAAAGTTTCTGCTTCTAGAGAGATCCTCCTCTAAAATGTTCTTTTGAAGATAGAATTAGTATGAATAGGAGTAGAAGGCATGATAAAGTCATGTCTTGAGAATTATTATAACAAAGCTCTACTTTTTTGGAGGTTTCCCCCTCGAAGAGGAAAATGAACTTGTCTTTCTATCAATAAAGGTATCATTATTGGTGTTCTTATTTTCTCGATATTGTTGTTCCACTGGTAATTGTCATAATATTTTTGTTTCTTCTTTATATAATATATTTGGTACCTTACAAGTGGTATCAGAGTACTTTCCTCTATAGAAATTGTGGGAATTTTTTTTTTCAAGGTAGAGATGTGTACTTCTAGCATCTTTAAAGCATAGATATTCAGAGCACTTTCCTCTGTAGAAATCATAGGAATTGGTTTTTCAAGGTAGAGACGTGTATTGTTGGCATATTTTGTTGATATTATAGTAGTTGTGGGAGGTATTAACCTCCACGTGTAACCATGACAAGAATAGAATATTATGGGAAGTAAGAAGAAACCCTAAAGCATTGGACATAACCCTAGAAGACAAGCAAGCTAAAGGAAATAGTTAATATTGAGTTTTTAGCCTCTAGAATGAGAAGTTGGCCCAGACAGCTAAGGAGGAGCAGTATAAATACAGGATGCTAGATCTCAATTGATACACACAGCTCGAAACTGCAAAAATGTAAGAGTGCACACTGCAGAAATTGAGTAAGTGCGCAATTCTGGAGAGTAGTTGCAGTTGCAGCTTCTGCAACCTGTATTCTTGATTTAGTCTTGGACTTTATATTGGTTATGGTTTGCACTTTTTTCCTTATGTGCTATCTCTGGAGAGAGGTACGCTACATTGATTTCTTATTAGGCCTAGGGTTTTCTTCCGGAATTATTCTTTGTCAAGGTTAAGGATCTCGGGGGTGGCTTCGGCCTATGGTTGGGTGACAATATTTCTATACTGTATATGGTTAAATGAGAAAACCTATTATTTCTAACAGGTTATGGGCCCACACTATCTTCGGACAATCTAACCATTGGAAGATATATTGGGAGGATTTTCTCAGTTGCAGTCAATTTTTACTGCAGCAATGAAACCCTAACCCTCTTGTTGAGGCACCTTAAGTGAAGATATTGACCTAATTTATGTATATCCTAGTGCACCCTAACCCAGCGCACCTCCAGGTACTCTCAACAAGTTAAGACGTCAAGTTTGAGTTTTTGGTCAAAGTCAAAGGTTGACCAAGTCAAAGTCAAAGGTTGACCAATTCAAAGCAGTCATGAATTACTCTATGAAGGCAGAAAATAATTTAGAAGGGGCTTCTAACTTCATAGCATGGAAGACAAGGATTGATCTCATCCTTGGCTAGAAAAAAGTGTTGGATATCGTGAAAGGAAAGATCATGGAACCACAGTTTGAAGAAGGAAAAGAGAAGGAACCTCATAACATTGCAATTATGGATAAGTTCAAGGACAATGAAATCAATTCCATGAGTATCTAAATGGACTCTGTAAAAGACCACTTGATACCCTACATCTCTCATCTTGACTCATCTAAGAATATTTATGATGCCCTAACTAATCTCTTCTCAGTCTAAAGCATTGGACAAATAATGAGTCTGAAGAATGAGCTTAGTGACATGAAAATGAATGATGATGAAAGCATAACATCATAATTTGTGAGAATCTCTCAATTAAGATATCAACTACAAGCTATTGAAGAAATCATTTCAGTGAAGGAACTGGTAAATATAGTACTCAATGGTCTTCCCAAGACATGGGATGCATTTGCCACAAGCATGAACACAAGGAAGGAGTATCCCACATTTGAAGAAATTTGGACTTGTTTTGCACAAGAAGAATCAAGGATTAACGCAAAATACAAATCCCAAAAGAAATACGATGATCAAGCTTTCACAACAAAGTTCAAGAATTTTAGGAATAAGAAGAAATTTGGCTCAAGGAAGAAACCAAATCAAGAAAAGGATATGTCAAAAAATGCAATGCTTCAACTGTCAAAAATATGGTCACTACAGGAACCATTGTCCTGAGTTAAAGAAAAGGAAGGAAACAAATGAAGCAACAGTTGTCAAAGAAATGGAACCCTCAAAGAAAGTCAAGCAGGATAAAAGAGACTTCTTCTTCTAAGTCAAGGTAACAATATTCTTCATATTTCTTGTGCATACCATGTTTACATAGTTTTTGTACATATCTTTCATATCTATTTCTTAGAATATAAGATGTTCAAGTGAAACAATACCTATGGAAGAATAAAAAGATAAGGATTGCTATCACGATGACTACAAGTCAAGAAATATGCATGAAAAGATGAAGTACATTGACAATCCTTGGTAACAATTCTTGTTGAAGCTATTACATAAGTAACAACTGTAATATAAGTCGAATTAAGAATCAAACTTGAAGAAACCCAGAAGAAGTAAAAATAGAAAGAAGTCATCAATCAAGAGGAAATTAGAAAAAAGACTTGTGACACTTTGTAGAAGGAAATAAGGATGCAAACGGAAGTGTGGACTCTCTTAGATGGAGGGAGTTGATTATATAATTCCAAAATAAGAGCATGCATTCATGCATGAAGAAAGGATTAGGAGGGAGATAATCCTAAATGATATGATCCATTGAGTATTATGAAGTATCTATCCATGTTCCAATTGAAAATAGTATCCATGATAAACAGTACGTGTTCAATTTGACTCTAGAATAAGTCTTCTTCAAAAAGAAGCCTTAAAGTATCCTTGGTTGTCCATATACATCCATGATTCTATGATGAAAGTAAGAAGTTGGAATCTTTAGGTAATATAGAAGAACCCATGGACCCAAGATCTAAAGAGAGACATGAGGAAGAACATGAAGATTCCAAGAAAGAAAGAAAATCCAATAACCACTTTTTATACCAAGAATCATAAGACTACCAGCTTGGTTTGAACCCACTAGAAGCAATCAAGAAGAAGAAATGGAAGTTGTGATGAAGAAAAATGTATGAAAGACTTATGAATGGAAGAATTGTGATATTCAGAACTAGAGGTTCTCCCAGAAGGAGAAGACTATGATGATAGATTGTTCAAGTAACCATACATACCTCTACATGAGCCATTATATCTTCTGCAATATCCATGGGTTGGAGTTTACATCAGATGAATGTAAACAATGTTCTTCTCAACAAAGTAATTGAAGAATAAATGTATGTAGAG
>SNQJ01S0069931.1:12719-51559 GCA_010110895.2 Picea sitchensis | reverse complement strand
CATTACCTGCATCCATGACTGTACATAATGTGTTTCATGTTTCATTGCTTAAGAAATATATACCTGATGCTAATCATGTTATCGATTGGAATGTGATTCAGGTGGAGCAAGAAGGTATCCTTCAAGTGAATCCTGTGCGCATATTGGACAGGAAAAGAAAACAGCTCCGAAATCGAGATATAGGGCTTGTAAAGGTCCAGTGGACTTGGTATGATCCTGAGGAGGCAACATGGGAGCATGAGGATGCTATGAGGGCAGAATACCCGCATCTTTTTGAAGATTTTGGAAATCTTGTTGATGTTGTGTGAAAGTTACACTGAGGACAGTGCAAAAATAAGGGGAGGGGATTGTAATATCCCCAAGGACGAGCCCTGTTGTAATCATGTTTATGAATTGTAAATCATGTTTTGTAGGCTGGTGAGCCGAGTATTGATAAGATGGTAAGGCTTATGAGTTTATTAGGCCGGAGAGCCTAAGTGTTAAGGCCAGAAGCCTATTTTTGTATATGTAATTATGCATAACGTTAATAAAAATATGAACACCACTGTGTGAAGACTGACCACGATGAATAAGTGATGGGGGACTAAGCTTCCACAAAGTGGGTAAGGGAATGGGGTTGAAAGGTGGAAAGAAAGGCTAAGTGTTGAGCCTAGGGGCTTAAGTCATTGGGAATAATATTTTAATATTATTCCAAAAGCCATGTGAAATATATGTTTTGTCCTAAGTTCCTGGAGAGGAACGCATGCTGATGGAGCGCATGCAGCTTCATGGGCGACATGTGTCGGCCCAGGCACATGTAGTTAAAAAATGCAGAAGTCAACTGTGGGGACGGTTCGCTCCTCATTCTATTGTCCTCCGCCTAAGTTCGTTGGGATCTGGGGGCATCTAAACCATTTTGCCTATGCGTCTACCTCTGCATACCTGCACACAGTGAAGGAAACCCTCACGGGAAGATTGTTCACTATCCATTTTCCATTCTCTGTGAATTCTATTGAGATCTCGGATCAACCTTTGCATAACCTCATGCATCTCTGAAAATAGAAAACTGTGAAACCAACCCATGTTGTTTTATTGTGAAGACAAAACATCCTGAATATGGCCTGAACCATGTTGTGTCTTAGTGTGGTCTGTTACCATTTTTGGATGTCCATACCCAAATTCCTGTTGCTTTTGTCACCCGTGAGTTACCGAATTGCTATTTTTGTTGTTGTTATGCTCACCTTGTGGGAATTTAAGTGGAAGTTGGTGGAAGAGTCAGGTGGTTAGGCTCGTGGTTGAAGAGGCAAGTTGTCAGGCCTGTGAGCAGCTCTTTCCCAGGTGAAGGATCTGCTGGGAAGTGGTTTTCTCCCAGAGAAAGTCCATCACCAGCTACGGAGCTCTGAGACTTCCTGATCTGGCCTGTTGTCAAGGCTCAGAGAGGGAGGTGAAGCACTGATGGACTATGCTTGTGAAGGTGTATACTCCCGGGTGGAACAAACATGTGGGGAATGAGAGTCTATGAGTAGTGGGCATAAGAAGGCATATTGGGAAGAATCCTTCTGGTTATTTTGTGTATTTTTCCCTGTAACCTCAGCCTGTTTTAGGATTCCCTTACCTTGGGTGGAGCTTGGTCCCAGCTCGGGGGTGACCCACTGCTGAGTGTGATGAGCAGCGTGGTCTAAGGCTGGGAGGTTCGTGGAAGGCCTGCACGTGGTTGGTGGAATTACGCTAGTAATAAAAGATAAGTGTTAATTTTGTACTTAATTTATAAGTATAAGCATGTTTGTGATTCTTGCAATATTAACATGTATTCCACTGTAATCATGAATTATTGTTAATCCCATTAAACCTACATGTTAGTCGTAATTATGTGATTACTCTGTTTGGTTTAGTTAAATGTGTGTAATATGACTTAATTCATGTTATATATATAAGTATGAGAATGTTGTTTTCCGCACAGTAGTGTTTGCCCGGCCGTGGGGTTGACAGTCAGGGACGTTACAAAACTAGTTGAAACTCCACAGTGGTGGTGGTTGTTCTCACTCGATGTTGGCTTTGTTGGGGTTTAGTTCCATGTATACCCTGGGTCTTAGGCATTCGTCTTTTGGTTTTGGTAATGTCCACTTCTTTTTTTGTATGATTCCTCTTAGTCCTGTCAATATTTTCATTTTGATTGTCTTTCATAAAGATATTATTGGCGATCCCTTACAAATAATTGGGTGGTTGGAAATATCTAGTTGTCAATTTTGGAGCATAGAAAATTACCATCACTGGGATGATCTCAAAAGAATCCTCAGGTTCCATGAAGAAATTTTTAAGGCCAACAACTTCATGTTCCAGTTAATTTTCACTAAGCTGGGGGGAATGGAACAAGCGATGGATTCCATGAGGAATCTGTTAGAATTTCATATAGGGAATATTGATGGAATGGAATTTGACATTCAACAAATCAAATATATTGTTCTCCCTCAATTATCAGTCTCTTCCTCAATCAATCAAGGTGCTACTACTCTCCCTCGTGAAGGTAACACATTCAATGGTTTATAGGACCTCGAAATAACCCCAATGGATATTGAATATGGGATACTCCAGCAATCTCGAGTTTCATGAATTTGGTATTCTACCTCCTCTCATCAATGAATGTATTTTAAGACTCTTTTTCTTTTAGAACAGCTTGTAGAAAAGGTCATTAGCTTGTTTGAATGGAAAATCAATATGGATAGATACCCATATTTTGTTCCCGTTGTCTTAGAATGTTAGGGACCTAACCCTCCTAACCACTCGTGTAGGTGGAATAATATGTTTTCTATGTAATAAAGGCTGACATTAGTAAATAAGGCCTAGACAATAATGTGAACAAGTCTAATGTAAGAAGACTTAATAAAAGTTTCTGCTTCTAGAGAGATCCTCCTCTAAAATGTTCTTTTGAAGATAGAATTAGTATGAATAGGAGTAGAAGGCATGATAAAGTCATGTCTTGAGAATTATTATAACAAAGCTCTACTTTTTTGGAGGTTTCCCCCTCGAAGAGGAAAATGAACTTGTCTTTCTATCAATAAAGGTATCATTATTGGTGTTCTTATTTTCTCGATATTGTTGTTCCACTGGTAATTGTCATAATATTTTTGTTTCTTCTTTATATAATATATTTGGTACCTTACAAGTGGTATCAGAGTACTTTCCTCTATAGAAATTGTGGGAATTTTTTTTTTCAAGGTAGAGATGTGTACTTCTAGCATCTTTAAAGCATAGATATTCAGAGCACTTTCCTCTGTAGAAATCATAGGAATTGGTTTTTCAAGGTAGAGACGTGTATTGTTGGCATATTTTGTTGATATTATAGTAGTTGTGGGAGGTATTAACCTCCACGTGTAACCATGACAAGAATAGAATATTATGGGAAGTAAGAAGAAACCCTAAAGCATTGGACATAACCCTAGAAGACAAGCAAGCTAAAGGAAATAGTTAATATTGAGTTTTTAGCCTCTAGAATGAGAAGTTGGCCCAGACAGCTAAGGAGGAGCAGTATAAATACAGGATGCTAGATCTCAATTGATACACACAGCTCGAAACTGCAAAAATGTAAGAGTGCACACTGCAGAAATTGAGTAAGTGCGCAATTCTGGAGAGTAGTTGCAGTTGCAGCTTCTGCAACCTGTATTCTTGATTTAGTCTTGGACTTTATATTGGTTATGGTTTGCACTTTTTTCCTTATGTGCTATCTCTGGAGAGAGGTACGCTACATTGATTTCTTATTAGGCCTAGGGTTTTCTTCCGGAATTATTCTTTGTCAAGGTTAAGGATCTCGGGGGTGGCTTCGGCCTATGGTTGGGTGACAATATTTCTATACTGTATATGGTTAAATGAGAAAACCTATTATTTCTAACAGGTTATGGGCCCACACTATCTTCGGACAATCTAACCATTGGAAGATATATTGGGAGGATTTTCTCAGTTGCAGTCAATTTTTACTGCAGCAATGAAACCCTAACCCTCTTGTTGAGGCACCTTAAGTGAAGATATTGACCTAATTTATGTATATCCTAGTGCACCCTAACCCAGCGCACCTCCAGGTACTCTCAACAAGTTAAGACGTCAAGTTTGAGTTTTTGGTCAAAGTCAAAGGTTGACCAAGTCAAAGTCAAAGGTTGACCAATTCAAAGCAGTCATGAATTACTCTATGAAGGCAGAAAATAATTTAGAAGGGGCTTCTAACTTCATAGCATGGAAGACAAGGATTGATCTCATCCTTGGCTAGAAAAAAGTGTTGGATATCGTGAAAGGAAAGATCATGGAACCACAGTTTGAAGAAGGAAAAGAGAAGGAACCTCATAACATTGCAATTATGGATAAGTTCAAGGACAATGAAATCAATTCCATGAGTATCTAAATGGACTCTGTAAAAGACCACTTGATACCCTACATCTCTCATCTTGACTCATCTAAGAATATTTATGATGCCCTAACTAATCTCTTCTCAGTCTAAAGCATTGGACAAATAATGAGTCTGAAGAATGAGCTTAGTGACATGAAAATGAATGATGATGAAAGCATAACATCATAATTTGTGAGAATCTCTCAATTAAGATATCAACTACAAGCTATTGAAGAAATCATTTCAGTGAAGGAACTGGTAAATATAGTACTCAATGGTCTTCCCAAGACATGGGATGCATTTGCCACAAGCATGAACACAAGGAAGGAGTATCCCACATTTGAAGAAATTTGGACTTGTTTTGCACAAGAAGAATCAAGGATTAACGCAAAATACAAATCCCAAAAGAAATACGATGATCAAGCTTTCACAACAAAGTTCAAGAATTTTAGGAATAAGAAGAAATTTGGCTCAAGGAAGAAACCAAATCAAGAAAAGGATATGTCAAAAAATGCAATGCTTCAACTGTCAAAAATATGGTCACTACAGGAACCATTGTCCTGAGTTAAAGAAAAGGAAGGAAACAAATGAAGCAACAGTTGTCAAAGAAATGGAACCCTCAAAGAAAGTCAAGCAGGATAAAAGAGACTTCTTCTTCTAAGTCAAGGTAACAATATTCTTCATATTTCTTGTGCATACCATGTTTACATAGTTTTTGTACATATCTTTCATATCTATTTCTTAGAATATAAGATGTTCAAGTGAAACAATACCTATGGAAGAATAAAAAGATAAGGATTGCTATCACGATGACTACAAGTCAAGAAATATGCATGAAAAGATGAAGTACATTGACAATCCTTGGTAACAATTCTTGTTGAAGCTATTACATAAGTAACAACTGTAATATAAGTCGAATTAAGAATCAAACTTGAAGAAACCCAGAAGAAGTAAAAATAGAAAGAAGTCATCAATCAAGAGGAAATTAGAAAAAAGACTTGTGACACTTTGTAGAAGGAAATAAGGATGCAAACGGAAGTGTGGACTCTCTTAGATGGAGGGAGTTGATTATATAATTCCAAAATAAGAGCATGCATTCATGCATGAAGAAAGGATTAGGAGGGAGATAATCCTAAATGATATGATCCATTGAGTATTATGAAGTATCTATCCATGTTCCAATTGAAAATAGTATCCATGATAAACAGTACGTGTTCAATTTGACTCTAGAATAAGTCTTCTTCAAAAAGAAGCCTTAAAGTATCCTTGGTTGTCCATATACATCCATGATTCTATGATGAAAGTAAGAAGTTGGAATCTTTAGGTAATATAGAAGAACCCATGGACCCAAGATCTAAAGAGAGACATGAGGAAGAACATGAAGATTCCAAGAAAGAAAGAAAATCCAATAACCACTTTTTATACCAAGAATCATAAGACTACCAGCTTGGTTTGAACCCACTAGAAGCAATCAAGAAGAAGAAATGGAAGTTGTGATGAAGAAAAATGTATGAAAGACTTAT
Organism: Picea sitchensis; assembly: GCA_010110895.2. Lineage (NCBI taxonomy): Eukaryota > Viridiplantae > Streptophyta > Pinopsida > Pinales > Pinaceae > Picea > Picea sitchensis. The sequence continues at coordinate 45,682 of SNQJ01S0069931.1, read as the reverse complement.
GAATGGAAGAATTGTGATATTCAGAACTAGAGGTTCTCCCAGAAGGAGAAGACTATGATGATAGATTGTTCAAGTAACCATACATACCTCTACATGAGCCATTATATCTTCTGCAATATCCATGGGTTGGAGTTTACATCAGATGAATGTAAACAATGTTCTTCTCAACAAAGTAATTGAAGAATAAATGTATGTAGAGACAAAGTAATTGAAGAAATAAATGTATGTAGAGTAAACCTCGCGTTTTAAGGTATGCCTGTGAAGAGACCCTTGTATGTAGATGGAAGAAGACCTGTATGGATTCAAACAACTTGGTGCAAAAACCTCTCATGCACAACATAACCGTGGTGAAAACCTTCTATCAGAATGGTTACTCATAAACTTAGGATGATGGATTGCTAATCCAAGATGATGGATTGCTAATCCATGACAAACTCTCATGATGATAGGTGCCAGGCGTTACGTGATATGTTTCATCTGATTTCTTCCTACTCCATGTCATGAGCTAGAAAGAAACGTAAGTATTGATTTCAACCATGATATATTGTAATGACTTGTGCCATGTGAAGCCTCATAGAAATCACATTGTTCCATGACGTAGTATCTGGTACATTGAGATCAAGAATTATATTATCTATGATAAGATCCAGAAGAGAGAATTGGTTCTCCAAAGATATCTCCAACGATGAGCATTTAGCGATATTTTGATAAAGCCTGGTCTAAGATGAAAAGTTTGCATACTTAAGAAACAAGATGGGGCTCGTGGAGACGACTTCCCTTTACCCGAAAAGGAAGAGATTAATCCCGGGTTGGGAGGGAGCAATCGATGTTATTGATTTATGGACAATCATTTTCAGCCTTGAAAAATGGTTCGTGATGAGTAGTTCCTTTCTAGTTTTGAAAGTGGTTTGATATTTCATTTTTGAACAAATTTCCATTTCAGAAAAATGATCAAGATTGGACACCATTTTCATAATGAAATGGTTCAATAGATTGCTTATGTACCGGTTCACAAATGATTCCCTTGTGCCGCTATGGGGAATGGTCTAGGGAAGTCATTATTCTTGGAAAATACCTAAGTAGTGGTCAAGTAGAATGGTCTCATTTCATCAAGGGCCATTCTTTGAAGTTCACACCAGGAGTGCTTCAAGAATGGTCCTGCTTTGAGTAAGGGTGATTAGCCATTCCATTAGGAAATGGTCCGACAAATACTTCCCTAGGGAAAGACTCATTCTATCCAAGTTTCACTTTGATTAGTGCCAGAGGAATGGTCCAGTTCAACAATCGTGGACATGCATTCCCTAGGTCGCACCACTCTTCCGTGGTGTTGCACTCTGATTGCGCCTGGTCAAAATGGCCCGCTTAGGTCATCAATGGCATTGTGCCTGTAAATCGCGGACAATTATTCTCTATGCCTGAGAAGAGTCCTGCACAACCTATGAAGTTGATTCTTTTACTAGCAGTGGGGTAGACGTTCGCATCTCGCAAATGTGAGTGGAATAATGACCCAAATGAATTAGTTTATATCGTGACATTGTTTCTATGTAGGTTGAAATCAGATGATATGACTGCTATGGAGACTATATGTCTCCTCGGACAAAGAGAGGGCGCTACTATGGTGGATGTGTTTCACCGGTTGTGACTATGTCTCGATGCAAGTAGGTGTGTGCTACTTGGTGTGGTTGTGTACTCACCATATAGCAGTTTGTGTACTACTATGATGTTCACGTTTGTGTTCTATTGGACACATTGTTGATTGTTGTGCACTATCAATAGTGTTGAAATACTATTAGCCAGGATGGATAGTTAGTGTAAGCAGTGACAAAACATTCTTCCGTACATTTATTCTTCTAGGACTTATGTCTGAATTAGAAGAATAGTCCCTAGAAACATGGCTTCCAACATCCGTTGGAATAGTTATTATTCTAGGACATATGTTCATATTGAAAGAATAGTTCTTGTATAACTCAGTGGAGCGAGTGAATTATTCAACATCATGCTTGATTACTTAGATGTAGTATGGATTCGAGAGATGATGCATTTAATGCTACTGTAATGATACTGATAGTGTGATGATGGGTGTTTCTTTGTGATCTAAATCCAAGGAGGGCAACCTGATGGTTATGGATAGATGATACTGCTTGAATGTATGTTTGTGCTCAAGACCATTGCCTCACAGCCTTCCCTACCTAGGGAGGGAAGTGTTGATATTATGGTAGCTACAAGAGGCTAACCCACGGTAACCCCTCGACAAGAATAGAATATCTCCTCGGGAAGCAAGAAGAAACCCCAAAGCATTGGACAGAACCTCCTAGAAGACAAGTCACTAAAGAGAATAATTATTGAGTTTTTAGCCTACATAATGAGAAGTCATCCTAGATAGATAAGGAGGATAAAGTATAAATACAAGACGCTAGATCTCATTTGATACACACAAATCACAACTGCAAAAATGTAAGAGTGTGCACAACAGAAACTCATGGCAAGAAATCGAGAGTAGTCATGGTAGCTTGCAGCCATCTAACCCAGACTTTAGGTTTAGAATTTCTATTGGTTATGGTTTGAATTTCTATTTCTATGTGCTATATCTAGAGAGAGGTATGCTACATTGATTGGATATTAGGCCTAGGGTTTTCTTTCCTCATTTTTTTCAAGGTTATAAGTGCTCGAGGTGGCTTCAGCTCAGTGGTTGCGAAAAGATTGCTATTATCTGTATGGTTAAACGAGCACACCTATTATTTCTAAACATATTTTAAAGTAGAGAGATCTCACATTGAGTGTGTAAAATTTCCGTGACTAGAAGACTAATGCCAGAAAAATAGAGTTGGTTTCATAATATCAAACAAAATGTTTCAATCTAGCTCGAAACCTCAACTCCCTATTGGTAACTCTTTCAAGCATCATCACAAAAAATCAGATTACACATCCATCACTCCCATGTATCATCGGGTATATCAGGATTCCCCTGGATCTCTTGAAACCAACTCTAGATATCAAACCATTGATCATCTCTAGTGACACGAGAAAATGCTTTGGGAAGATACTCTCTACCTAGGTAATCGAGTAGTACAAATAATGGTATGATCAAGCCTCCTTAGTTGATGGGTTCCTCTCGAGATATTGGGTTGGGTACTACTGTTTGACCCCATACATATATCATAGAATTATAACAAAGGGAAAACCCTAACCCTAGGGAATGGAATAGAACAAAAAAGGAATAGAAAGGAAAAAAAATTGTGCAAATCTTCCTCTTACATCCTAGTTGCAAACTTCCTACACAATTTTCCCCATTAACAATTTGAGCATTCTCAATAATTATATATAGTATTCTTTAGGCTAGAGTATAACTCTAGCAGGAATATAGTGGTCCCGCTAGAATCCTTATTCGGGACCTATCCCATTGGAATCCTCTCTTCGCCTTAATCATAGTGGTACCTATCACTTGTAATATTTTTTCCCATGGACCCACCCACCCTTCCCGACACCCTTATTTTCCACCTATTCCATTTGATTCCTCTCTTTGCACTGATTTTAGTGGTACCCTTCACCAATAACCCATTTTTGTTCGAACCCATGAACCCCATTCCTATTGCTTCCCTTCACCATGGCCCAAACCTGCAACCAAGAACTTGAACACCACGTCAAATCCATGTCATCTGAGATCTCCAAGACCTAGAATGAAATGAAGAAAATTAATATCAATATTTCCACCATCAATTCTTCCATTCATTCCACCATTCATTCCTCCATGGAGGCCAAAATGGAAGGCATCAGTGCACACATGGACCACCAGCTTGAATCCTTTGCTACCAGGATCACTAAATTAATGAATCCTCCTAGAGTCCCTACCTCATTTGAACAACCTTATAACCCATAAGGCATTGATTCCTCCAATTCACAGGATTTTCATTCCAACCACCTTCATCACGAACCACATCTTCCTAGAGTGGAGGTGAAAAAATTTGATGGCTCAGATCCTAGGGGCTGAGTCACTCAAATGGAACATTATTTCTCCTTGCATGACATTAATGATGAGTTGGACAAACTCCGTTGCGGTGTTCTCTATCTAGAACCTGAATGTTGACAATGGTGGTAATGGTGTAAAAAATCATGCCAAGGGTATGTTGCTTGGACACAATTTTTTGTCAATCTTTATGAACACTTTGACACCAACACACACCATTTGGGTCATTTGACCAAGTTGAAATAGTTTGGCACAATGGAATACTTTATCGTTGCCTTTAAGCACTTGGCTTTCAAAATGGAGGGCATGTCAAATGCCTTCTTCAAGTAATTTTTTATCAGTGGAATGAAGGATGAAATATGAGCCCAGGTCCTAATGGCTCACCCCTCAACTAGGTTGGAAGATACTAAACAATCCAAGAAATCACAACAAGTCATCTCTTCCCAAACCAAAAAACCCTCCTTTATTCATTTCCCAAAACCCACCAATATCGCCCCTCCTTCCGCTCCTCTCAAGATCCAAAAAATAACTCAGGCATAAATGAATGAACGCAACTTAAGGATATTTTCTATAATTGTGATGAAAAATATATTTTGGGGCACTAGTGTAAGGAACATAATATTTTTATGGTTATATTTGAGGATGTTTCTGATGAATATATCGTTGTTTCCCCTATTGAAGAGATTCCCCAAGTAGATGATCCTACCTCGCCTTATGATCCACCAGAAGTTGAATCACTTATCTCGTTGAATGCCCTCACTGGTTTTTTTGCTCCACAAACCCTCAAGTTAATTGGATACATAAATAATAGCAAATTCATTATCTTGGTTCATATTGGCAACACCCATAATTTTATTCATCGTCGCATTTCTCAAGAGACCCTATGTTATATATGCGCCATTAAAAAATTTCAAATCATTATCGCAAATGGTGGTTCCATGAAATGTGGGGGGTGTTGTGAAAATGTGCACCTACAAATTGGTCACGATCACTTGAAATCTCATATGTTTTGTATTGAGATGGGCGTTTACGACATTGTTCTTGGTTTTGAATGGTTATGCACATTCATCCCTATCACCATGGATTTTAAGGACTTAACCATGCAATTCCAACATGAGGGACAGTAGTATAAGTTCCAAGGAATCACGGTAGGCTCCCATGAGATCATTAGTTCCCCAAAAATAGAAAAGTTACTAAAAAAAGGTCATTCTAGAATTATTTCCCATCTCCATTCCATTCAAGCAGTTGAGATCCCCTCACCTACTATGCATCTTGACCTCCAATCTTTGTTATCCCAACATGAATATGTTTTTCACACTCCCTAATGACTTCTCTCTTCCCATGACACCCATGATCATTCCATTCCCCTGGTCCCTAGAAACCTTTCTCCCAATCTTCTCCCTTATCATCGTCCCTTTGCTCAGAAAATTGAAATTGAGAAAATTGTTAAGGAATTGCTAGAGGAAAGTGTCATCTTCCCTAGTACTGTCCCTTATTCTTCTCCTATATTCATGATACTCAAGAAAGAGGGAACCTGGCACATGTGTCTCGATTTATGTGCCCTCAACAAAATTACAATCAAAGAAAAAATCCCCATTCCTGTCAATGATGACCTTTTGGATGAATTGAGTGGGGCTCAATACTTTACCAAACTTGATCTATGTTATGGATTCCAACAGATCCATATGAAAGAGAAATATATTCCCAAAACTGTCTTTCACACTAATGAGGGTCACTATGAGTTCTTGGTCATGCCCTTTGGCCTGTGTAATGTCCCTTCTTCTTTTCAAAGTCTCATGAGTCATATCTTTCGTCATTTCCTCTGTCATTTTGTCTTAGTTTTCTTTGATGATATTCTCATCGATAGTAAAACTTGGAAATCCCATCTCTTCCATGTGGATCAAATTCTCCATCTACTATCTAAGCACCAATTGTTTCTCAAACAATTGAAATGTTCTTTTGGAGCCTCTAAAGTTGAGTACCTCGATGATATTGTTGGCGTGGATGGGGTACGTGTGGATCTTAAGAAAATTGAAGCTATGAAGGATTTACCTCACCTTAAAAATATTTAAAGCTTGTGTGGTTTCCTGGGTTTAACGGGCTATTATTGCAAGTTTGTTCAGAATTATGGTAAAATTGCAGCTCCTCTCACAACTCTCATTAAAAAGAATGTTTTCAGTTGGACTATCGCAGTTGATAAATCCTTCCAACCCTTGAAAGAGGCTATGTGCATGACTCCTATTCTAGCACTGTCTAACTTCACCAAGACTTTTATACTAGAATGTGATGCTTCGGGAAAAGGAATTGGGGCAATCCTCATGCAAGATGGTAGACCTTTGGCTTTCACTAGTAAACAACTTTTGGAGTGCCATTTGGGAAAATTTACATATGAAAAGGAAATGTTGTCTATTATGCATGCAGTGGATCTCTGACATCCTTATCTATTGGGGCAATGTTTCCAAATAAAAACTAATAATCGTAGCCTCAAGTACTTTTTGGAACAAAGAATTTCCTCCTAGTAGCAAAAAAAATGGGTAACCAAGATGTTTGGTTATGATTATGAGATCATTTGCAAGAAGGGAAAATAAAATGTGGTTGTTGATTCTCTTTCAAGGAAATGTGAATATGAAGGGTCTCTATTTTCCCTCTCTTTCATTGTTGTAGATTGGCTATAAGTCGTTCACCGTGAATGGTTGCAAGATCCCAAACTTGCTCGTCTAATCCAACAATTGCAATAAGATCCTTAGGCTTCTCCGAGATACTCTTGGCACAATGAGGAGCTTCATTATAAAGGTAGTTAGTATTTAAGAAAACAATCTCACCTTAAATCTACTATATTCTAGGAACTCCATGCTTCACCCACAACTGGGCATTCAAGCTTTCACAAAACCTATGAACTGGTCAAACACCCTTTTTTCTAGGAAGGCATGAAACATAACACCTGCACCTTTGTGGCCGAATGTGATACTTGTCAGTACAATAAGGGTGAAACAATAAAAAATCCAGGCACACTCCAACCACACCCTATCTCACCTACTATATGAACGGATATTTCTATGGACTTCATTGTTGGCTTACCCAAATCAGGCAATATGTTTGTCATCATGGTTCTAGTAGATTGCCTTTCCAAATATGTTCATTTATGTTCTCTCCAACACCCATTCACAACATCTATAGTGTCTCAAATTTTTATGAATAATATATTCAAACTCCATGGCATGCCTCACTCTATTGTCTCTGACCATGATCCCACTTTCACCAGCAATTTTTGACAGGAATTGTTTAAGCTCCAAGGAACCTAGATTCAACTTAGCACGTCATATCATCCCTAGATTGATGGATAAACTAAAGTTGTCAACAATTTCTTGGAATCCTATTTGCAATGTTTTCCATCTAACATACAAACTCAATGGGCTCAGTGGTTACCACTTGTTGAATGGTGGCACAACACATTTTACCATGTTGTCAATCACATGACTCCTTTTGAATATGTTTATGGTCAAAATCTATTGTCGATTCTATCTTACTTGCCCAGTGTCTCTAAGGTTCAAGACGTTGACCGCACACTTACAGTTAAAGTTTCCATTCTCTATGCCCTTAAATAAAATATTTTCATGGCTCATAATCACATGAAGCAACAAGCAAATCAGGGTCGTTCAAAATGTCAATTTGTTGAAGGGGACCGTGTGTTTCTTCATTTGCAACCATATAAGAAAACTTCACTCAAATTTGATCATTGTTAGAAACTCGCCCCCAAGTTTTATGGTCCTTATACAATTCTTGAGTGAGTGGGATCTGTGGCCTACAAGTTATCTCTACCCAATCACTCTAAGTTCCATCTTGTTTTTCTTGTTTCATGCCTCAAGAAAGCGATTGGAACTAAGTGTTAGACTCAAACCAATCTCCCTGAATTGGATGAAGAGGGATCCATTTGGTTACAACCCCAAGCAATATTAGACCACTGTGAGCGTCGTCCCTGTTAGCACACCATCAAGGATGTTTTAGTTCAATGGAAGGATACACGACTAGAAGATGTTGCATGGGAGTTGACCACCATCCTGCAACAATTTCCCCACCTCAAGCCTTGAGGACAAGGCTGTTTTTCAAGGGGGAGGGAATGTTAAGGACCTAACCTCCCTAACCCCTCACATAGGTAGAATAATATGTTTTATATGTAACAAAGGTTGACATTAGTAAATAAGGCCTAGACAATAATGTGAATAAGTCTAATGTAAGAAGACTTAATAGAAGTTTTCGCTTCTTGAAAGATCTTCCTCTAGAATGTTCTTTTGAATATATAATTAGTATAAATAGGAGTAGAAGGCATGAGAAAATCTTGTCTTGAGATTTATTGTAATAGAGCTATGATCCACTGGAGGTTGCCCCCTCGAAGAGACACGTGAACTTGGTTTTCTATCAATAAAGGTATCATTGTTGGTGTTCTTATTCTATCTATTTTATTGTTCCGCTAGTAATTGTCGTAATATTTATATTTATGCTTTATATAATATATCTGGTACCTTACATAGAATCACGTATAAGCTTTAAATAGAATCATGTATAAGCTTTAAGCCATTTTTGCCACTTATACGATAGCTATTTACTTAGGCACAACCCTTTTATCAAAATATATAAAGTTCAGTATCCTTAAAAAAAAAAAAAAAAAACTATATCTATTATTATTTTNTTAATTTCATATCCTTATATTTAAATTATTTAATAACTTTAAGATTAAATTTTTTATTATTTATTTAATTATTTTAATTGTATTTTCTTTTTCTCTTTTCTTTGCAGTTTTTTTAATTTAATTCAGGAACTTATTTTTTCCCTTATACAAATTTTAATTGAATCCTTTAATATTGAAACGTTCATTAAAAACTTTTCTAAACATTAACATAATTCATATCAAAAAATTTCACTACCAATATATTTATTTAAAATACCAACACCAATATATGTTCAATTACATAAATGATTATTGTCTCTATTCGAATATAATTTCCAATTATTTACTAAATATAGTTTAAATATCTTCTTAATTCATTCATTTATTCAAGACAGTTTTTAAAATATATTATTGTGGATTTTAAAAGGGAAAGTGTATCTCTCTTTTTCCAAAAGAAAATTTTCACTTGGATTATATACGTTTTTTTTAAACCAAAAAGATACAGATCATGCCCTTATAATAAAAGATATAGATTGTTCTCTTCATAATAAAACTAGTTCTATATAATGATCCTTACAAAAGTAGTTGAACCTATATATTATGGTAATATATTTTCCTATCTATTCCTATCACATCCGATCTATCAAGGTGACAAACAGTAATAGGATGAAACAAAATAGTAACACGGATATGCAAAAATCAAAACTAAAAGAGGGTGATACATTGAGGAGGACTCCCAAGTCCATCTGTCCAATGTTGATACGTCAAAGTGCCAATTAGTTTTGATAGTGCATTTTTTGACAGATAATCTACCTCAACATTTTATTCTCTATATATATGAGAAAATCTTATCCGAGTGAATGCCTGGATGAGATCAGTGATCCTATCTTTCCAACATTCTAGAGAAATAACTTGAAGCTGGCCCTTTTTGTTTAACCATTTGATGATGATCTTTGAGTCCCCCCTCACATGAAGATCCAATATATTATGAAGGGTAGCCAGCAGAAGGGTGGCCCAGATGCCAAGAATCCCTGCCTTGGTATTAGATCCAGCTCCACAGTTGAAGGTCCAAGTAATCTTAGTGGCATCATTATGAATAATCAATCCGCCAACCCCGCATTGTAGACCTGTATTTTGAGATGCTTCGTCAAACCATGCATTATTTCCTTCCATCTCTAGAAAATGCTGAATAAACAGAGGGGCATGGATCCTCTTTTTCTTTGCAATTTTCAGCTCGCCCAATATTATGAAGCAAACAATATTTAAGGAGACATATGTATTTTCAAAAATTGCCCTGTTGCGAGTAAGCCAAATAAACCAACTGACTAATGTCGGGAAATGAGGAAGAGTGAAATCCATCAATGCCCAATTCTCCAAGCAATCATGTAAGTTTGTGCCCATCCACATATTTTGGAGATTTAGAACTTTTGTAAGCTTGTGCCAAACCAGTTTGGTGAAAGTGCAGTCCAAAAAGATGTGGGAGTTAGATTTAGAATTGTTTCGACAAAGTGTGCACATATTGGGTCCCTCCCAGTCCTGGCGAAGTAGAATGTCCCAGGTCAAGATCTTGTCATTTGCTGCTAATCATGAAAATTTTATTTTTAAAGGAAGAGACCAGTGCCATAAGTTTTCCCTCCATCTTGTGCAACTTTGGGTCCAGATCGTGGAGGAAATGGCATTGTAAACATTCTTTACAGTCAAAGGACCATATTGGTCACCTCCAATCTAGTGAAGTGTGTCTTCCACTAAATTAAGATGAATCCCTACTCCAAGTAGTGCCGAGAATTATGACTGCCATTCCAGTGCAAGTTCACCCATGAGACCCAAATCAAAGCTAGATTTCCATTTTGTGCATAAAATCCTGCAATTAGAGGTGTTTTGGGATTGGAAAAGATAGAAAACTTTTATATCGCAAAGATAATTCATAAGTCCAGATGAAAGAAAAGTTGTGTACCCAAGGCCCAGTATAGCGTCCCTACCTATATGTATAGAATGTCCTGATTTGGGTTTCCAACATAGCCAATGGTGAATAAAAGGAAGATTCTTTAAGAGAGATCTCCAGATCAGAGAGGCGCTAGTGGGGCAAATATATGAAAGTTTGAGCCAACTTGTAAGGGAGAAAGGAGTGATATATTTCCCATGTATAATACGATGCCAAATACCATCCTGAGTCAACACTCGCCAAAGAGTTTTTTTCACCAAAGCTTGTTTGAAAAGTGTAAGATTGTGGAGTCCCCGACCACCTATCGCTTTTGGCTTTGCGATAATATCCCAACGACAAAGATGAAGAGTTTGTTTAGAATGACTGCCTGTCCAAACAAAAGAGTACATCAATTGTCTGATCTTATTCAAGATAGATCGAGGAATGGTATCAAGAGACATCCAATAGACTGTCTGACCTTCCAGCACCGATTTGATAAGTATGAATCTTTTGCCTAGAGTGAGCCAGTGATTCCACCAATGTGCAATTATTTTTTCAAATTTTATAAGAAACCAGTTCCAATCAGTCACTTTATAACAATCTGGCTTAAGGAAGTAGCCCAAGTATCTTAGACCAAGCGAGATCTCATGGTAGCCGAACGAAAAGATGATCTTAAAAGTCTCAATGTCAGCCGCCAGTAATCCAAAGTAGTGAAAAGTGGATTTTGACTCATTAATCTATAGTCCTGAAGCTCGACAGAAGAGGTTCAGAATCGATTTGATTTCCTTCCATTCTCTAGGGTTTGCTTTTTTTGCTATGATAATATCATCCACAAAGAATAAGTGCATAACCTTAACCAATCTTGATACTTTAATACCAGTAATAATCCCCTCACTCTGACTCGACTTAAGAAGAATACTCAATTCTTCCATAGCCAATATAAATAAGAGAGGGGAAAGTGGACATCCCTGTCGCAGACCTCTTTCATTTGGAAAGAAAGGTGTGGCTTCTCCATTAACCAAGACAAAAATAGTCGCACTAGACACACACCCCATGATCCAATTTGTGAATGGAAGCCCAAAACTAGATTGCAACAATATCAACCTAAGATAGTCCCAGTTGATACAGTCGAAAGCTTTTTTAAGGTCTAGCTTTAAGATCAGAGCTTGTAGTTTTTTTTTGTTTTATGTTGTGCAACACCTCTTGTGTCGATCCAATAACATCCATTATCTATCGTCCTTTGATGAAGCCCAGTTGTTACTCCACGATAAGGCGTGACATGAACGGTTTGATCATGTCGACCATAAGTTTTGTAATAAGCTTGTAGCATAGGTTGCACAGAGCAATAGGCTTAAAGCCATTGAAAGAGTTGGGATTATTTTATTTTGGAATCAGAGTCAGAAAAATGGAGTTTAAAGCCTGATAAATCGTTCCTTTGAGTCTAGAGTTTTCAACAAGTTCCCAAAGGTCATCATTGATTAGATCGAAAAAGTGTAGATAGAATTCGACTATCCAGCCATCCAGGCTGTGACTTTTATCTTTTTTAAAAGTGTTGAGCGCCTTCCAAATCTCTTCTTTTGTACAAGGAGCAAAAATAAGTTCTGCCTCACATTCACAGATGATCTTTGGAAAGAGTCCTGTAATAGATGCTTGATCAACAATGTTTGTAAGACCTTGTTCTCGATAGGAACTTTTGTAATAATTGAAAGCTGCATCTAGAAGGTTTATCCTATCCAATGATAGAACCAACTCCATCCGATTGTAATTCCCAAATATGCTTTTGATTCCTCTTGTGACTCGCAAATTTGTGAAAATATTTGGTATTGTTGTCTCCATAGTTGATCCAGATGGCTCTGCTTTTTTTACATCGGTGAGCTTCCTCAATCAGTAGAAGATTGTTTTGTTTTGTCTCAAGATGTTTGATATATTGTTTCAGACTTATAAGATCATGTCCCTTTCCCACAGAGATTTCCAGGATCAAAACTTGTATGTTGTGTTCAAGCTGTGATAGCTATAGATGGGCCCAATAGTTCACTTTTGATTTTAAATCTTTTAATTTACCAACAATACGTCTCTGTACATCCGGCTCATTTTTATAGGATTGATCAGACCAAACATCTGAGACCAAACGCTCAAAATCAGGGTTCCCCAACCAAATAGGATTGAACTTAAGAGGATAAGAAGAGCGATGTGAGTAAGAATACAACTTTAGAATAATGGGGGCATGATCCGAGATGTAAGGATATGTGACCCAAGTTCTATATTTGTCAGATTGTTGAAGGAGAGAATCTGATAAGAAGAAGCGGTCCAGATGCTTTGAAATGATCGTTGTACCAGACCTATCATTTCTCCAAGTGGGAACCACCTCAGCCGGTAATAAGTCAACCAAATTGTGTTCGTGGAAAATATCACTGAACTGTGAAGCCGCTACATCAGTGGAGGTTGTGGTGCCCCAAATCTCATAAGACGATAAGGTGAAGTTGAAGTCCCCCGCAAGAATGAGATTAGGTTTCATCAGAAGACCTGAAGTCGATACCTTTGACCAGGAAGCAAGTTTATCAATACAAGGCCCATAAACATTGAGGAGGTTGACTTGTCGCTTGTTGGCACAACATGTGCCTGTCAATAAAATGCCACCACAACATAAGAAAGGCTTTAGATAAAAAAAGACAAGGTTCCAAGCCATAAGCAACCCACCCGATTTGCCACAGAGTTTACTGCACTAACAAACCAGTGTGGCTTTAGTTCGTTGATAAAGGCACGGGAACGTTGTTCGTCCACTAGTGTTTCTTATAGAAAAATGATACTAGGATGGAATTTATCAATCAGTCGTCGGAGAGAGGCCTTTTTTAGGGCGCCTCCAACCCCACAAATGTTTAGGGATAAGAGTATCATGGACGTGACCTGGAAAGGGATTTGATGCCTCTAAGCGCCTCGAGGTCAGTCAATTCAGCAGGAGAATTAGTGGAAAGAGTAATAGAAGAGCAGACTTTCCTCCGAGCACTGCGAGCTTTTATAGGCGAGGTTTCAAGTCCTAATCCTCGAGACCAAGAGAAATCCTTTTTAGTAGAGTCTACAAAAAAGTCATAACGGGAAGTAGTAGGTATATCTTGACTGTCGATAATGGGAGATTTGCCAAGATAGGTTGGTAGAGAGACCGGATGAAGCAACTCCACTGTAGGTGGATTTATGTGTGATATCCCAATACTCTCATCACCCTGTGTCGGGAAGGAGGAAAACAATGATGAAGTCCCAACTGGACTAGTGTTAATCATAGAAAGAGGGAAAGAAGGAAGGTTAACCAGTTCGGAGGGCAGGTTTGAATTAGAGTCGGTGAGGTCCCCACCAGTGACATGTTGTGGGTGAAGATATAGATTTTCAATAATCTGTAACAATAGGGGAGTAGGAGAACAAGACTTAAAAGGCTCAACAACCACAGAGGGTGATGAAGTAGGTGCGAAACTCGGAGTGGGCGTAACAGTTTGATGGGGTCCCAATCCCGAAATAGAAGAAGTATCTAAGTGGTGTCTTTCCCAAGAAGTGGGAATAAAATAAAGAGTAGGGCACCACTGTTTAAGCTTACCAGTGAGAGTGGAAGGAGGAATCCACTGTAGTTTAGTAGTATCCATCAGGTCCTCGGTCCCCACGTCCATAGTGTCTTCAAATTACGGAGGATAGGAGTCCACCCTCGAAGAGTCATCCCTAGGAAGCTTGCGAAGGTAAGATCCTTCAAATTCCTCCTCTTTAGGGGCTCCTATATAGTCGCGCCAAAGATGGCCCATTTGGTCACATGAAGAGCAACGAAAAGGAATACCAAGGTAGTCCAAATGTTATGTCACCGAGCATCCACGCCAGAAAATTTCTAAGACATCTGGTAGCCCAACATGAATATCCACCTCGACCATAATCCTCGCCAATTTCTTGTTTGAACTCTTTAAGAGTTTAGGGTCTAGGAAAATGAAGCGCCCAAGTTCGTTACCGATGGCCTCAAGCACCTTCTCGGTCCAGTTTTGTAAGGGGAGTCTAGGAAGAAGAACCCAAATGTGTCGGAACCGGAAGGAGTCTATTGAAGGGTTAAAAGAAACCTGCCACCTTTTCAGCATGATAATACCGCTACCTATGGTCCAGAAGGTATCAAGTATGAGTTGTGAGTCCTCCGGAGTGTTGAAGATGAAGCCGAACCATCCAAAAGATAGGGTAATAAGCTCCGACACATATCCTAAAATAGGTAACCAGTTGTCTAAAAGCCAGTCTAGTTGGGAATCAATGCTAAGGGAGCGATAAGAAAACCTGCCAACAAGTCCACAGAGGGAGAGTCAAACACTTTCCTCTAAGCCCACATCGGAGCCCATGATCAGGGGTCATTTTCTCTTGTTAGGCTTCCACGATCTTTTGGTTCCCAGTGGTTTGGGTAACCACGTTTGCAAAAAATGTGCTCGCTCTTGCTGACCTTTGTATTGTCATTTATCAGCACGCCCGAGGGAAGAGATCAATCCAGGTAACGAAGGAGATGACGAATGAGTTACAGAGACGGGCGAACAAGGAGAAACAAAAAACGGAGGAGCTAAGGGTTCTACCACCTTCGGAGTAGTGGTAAGGAGAGAAGACGTAGTAACAATGTGTGTATCCGAGGGTGTGAAGAGACTGACACTCTTCCATAGGGCTTCGTTAGCCGCACTCATAAGTGCGTTGACCTTAGCCTCCATTGGAAGGTGCTGGAAGGTCCCTCCAAAGGATGCCACCTCACACAGATAGAAGAAGGTGCGGGTTTCAAGGTATAAAACCTTATGTAGGAATTTAAGAATACGCCAATACTGTCAAATTTGCAGGAAAGTTGTTAAGTTCGCCAGGCAGGTAGGAGTACAGAGTGTGGCAGAGAAGAAATTATGGAGAAAGAAACGTCAGTTCGTGGAGCACCAAGTGGAGGGTTCTAGAGTGTATGAGGTAGCGACAAGAGTGGATCCGACGACCATTGTAGGCTCTCCAAAAACTAAAGTGGACAAAGGGTTCACCATTTTGAGTTCAGGCAGTAACTACTCCATAAATGCCAAGCTCCAATTCCAATAAGAACCCACTACAGTCATATCGCCATTAAAGTCGAGCTCCGAGCTCATACCTCCATTCCCCCTCAACATGGACCAGGTGGAGGATTCTAAAGTGTATGAGGTAGCGACAGATGTGGATCCTACGACCATTGTAGGCTCTCCATAACTATAATGAACATAGGGTTCACCATTTCGAGGTTAAGCAGTAACTACTCCATAAATACCGAGGTCCTATTCCAATAAGAACCCCACTACAATCATATCACCATTAAAGCCGAGCTCCAAGCTCCCAACAACTTTCCTTGTGCTCACAACATCTCTCCATATTCATATTGAGTAAAGCACCTCACTACTATCAATCGGAAAGTGTATCGCTCGTGTGGTGAAGGTTGTTATGTTTGCATACTAGAATAAGAAGCAATGAAGTTGGTTTTGCGTATCTATATTCGGAGTCATACGTGGCATTGATATATTACTTTATTCCTCTATGTTAAATAATATATATATATATATATATATTTCAAATCCACGTATCCTTTATATTAAAAATAAAATAAAATCAATAAACACGTTTTAGTTTCAAGCGATGGATTTCAACGTGAGAGGATCTGGTTTTATCATAATTTCACTTTGATTATACCTTTTACTCATAGTTTCACCACATTCATCGTACCTTGAGGAATTTAAAAAAAGTTTGACGACAAAACTTTGAAACATACCCAATCAATCAAATCATAAAATTACAAAAATAAAATTTAAATAAACTTKATCAAACTCCCCTTTCCATTATTTTTCTCAAACTTTATCAACACCCTCCATCATTAGTTTTTCCTATTTGTTTATTTAAATTAAACCTAAGAAATGCATCTACCTTGCAAGGATATCTATTTGGGGGTTGTCTATGGATAAAAAGATGATGACGTGGCAATAAACATGTTACTATCTTTGAGATCAAAGTGAGTCCAAAAAAGTAGGTCCCCACATAAAGTTTGTCCACCCACTACAATGATGTTAGTGACTCATATTGTCCATCATGATGCCTCAATCATTGTTAGGATCACGGGGTGAGAGTAACAACTTTTATAACAAAGGGACCCTTTTTACATTATATTCATTCACATGCATTTGTTAATAATTTCTTCATTATAAGGGGAGAGGCATTTGTTAATAATTTCTTCATTATAAGGGGATATGAGATGATGTAAACCCATTTTTTATTTATTTATGAAAAAATATAGATAATTATATTTGGAATATAATAAAATATATAGTTTTTTCAATCTTGTATTGGAATGTAATAAAATATTTTATTTTTCATCCGCTTTTTTTCCACATAAAAGGCATGATATATTAATTTTAACATGAACTTATTCATAGTGCATATTTATATTTACTTGGTAATTTTAATTAACATGTTGACCATGATGATGGTTAATGTTTACTAAGATTATATTTGGTTTATTTTATTTTATTTTACAAAAGGTAATGAAATTACTTAAATTTTTTTAGAATTTTATATTTATGTTAAAAATTTAAAAGAAACTTAAAAATCTTTTTTATTAATAATTATTGAGACATTAAATTATTTTATTGATATTAATAAAGAAAGAATATAAAATGGGGAGTTGTGGACCATTTTTTAATTTTAACCCGTCACGCTCTTTCATTTTCTATGAGAATTTTGAAAATGAAATATTTTAAGAGTGATAATTACGTAAACTGCTTCAATTTGATTTGATTTTGAAAATGTATTTAATTTTAATAATTACCAATAAATTTTAGTAGTGGATTGAAGAGTTTTTTTTGGGAAAAAAATAAAATTAAAATTGAATTTTTTTTACCGAACATTAATATTCCCTTAATTTCCATCCAATTCAACATGGTTCTAGCAGATACTAATATTTTGATACTCTAATTTGAAGATATTTATATATATTTAATGTTAATATTCCCTTAATTTTAGTTCAATTTGACCCAAAATATTTAATGCTCCTTTGATTTAAACTACAATCCAACATGGTGGTTCTATTGGATACAAATATTTTGGTATTTGAATTTGAAGGTATTTATATTAAAAAATTCTATTTATCTTAATAAGGGAAGAATATAAAATTGGGAGTAGTGGAACACTTTTTAAATATTTTAAGAATGATAATTATATAAATGGTTTTGGCTTCAATTTGGTTTGATTTTGAAAATTTATCTAATTTTAATAAATAGTGGATTGAAAGATTTTTATGAAAAAATAAAACTCAATTTGAACATTTTTTTTATTAAATGTTAATATTCCCTTAACTTCACTTCAATTTGATCCAAAATATTTAATGCTCCATTAATTTCAAGTCCAATCCAACATGGTTCTAGTAGATACTAATATTTTGGTACTCTAATTTGAATATATATATATATATATTTCCTTTTTATTCAAAATATTTAATACTCATTTGATTTAAACTACAATCCAACTTAATTATAATAGATACAAATATTTTCGTACTCTAATTTGAAAAAATTATATTGATATTAATAAGGAAAGAATATAAAATGGGGAATTGTGGACTATTTTTGAATTTTAATGAGTTATGTTCATACATTTTATATGAGAATTTTGAATATGAAATATTTTAAGAGTGATAATTACTTACTTCAATTGATTTGATTTTGAAAATTTGTTTAATTTTAATAAATACCAATAAATTTTAATAGTGGATTGAAGCTTTTTTAAGGAAGAAATAAAACTCATTTTAAACAAAAATATTTTTACCAAACTTTAATATTCCCTTAACTTATGTTCAATTTGACTCAAAATATTTAATGCTCATTTTATTTAAACTACAATCCAATCCAACGTGGTTTTAGTGGATAAAAATATTTTGGTAACTTATGTTCAATTTGACTCAAAATATTTAATGCTCATTTTATTTAAACTACAATCCAATTCAACGTGGTTTTAGTGGATACAAATATTTTGGTACTCAATTTGAAGGTATTTATATTAAAAAATTCTATTTATATCAATAAGGAAAGAATATAAAATGGGGAGTTTCGAACACTTTTTAATTTTAACCAGTTATGCTCTTGCATTTTATAAGAGAAGAAAATGAAATATTTTAAGAGTGATAATAACTTAAACTATTTCAATTTGAGATGATTTTGAAAAATTATCTAATTTTAATAAATACCAATAAATTTTAGTAGTGGATTGAAAGGTTTTTGGGAAGAAATAAAACTCAATTTGAACAATTTTTTTTTACCAAGCCTTAATATTCCATTAACTTTTGTTAAATTTGATTCAAAATATTTAATGCTCCATTAATTTCAAGTCCAATCAAACATGGTTCTAGTAGATAAGAATATTTGATACTGTGATTTGAAGATATATATATATATATATTTAATGTTAATATTCCTTTAATTTTCCTTCAATTTGACCCAAAATATTTAATGCTCATTTGATTTAAACTACAATCTAATTGGTTCTAGTAGATACAAATATTTTGGTACTCTAATTTGAAGGTATTTATATTAAAAAATTATACTGATATTAATAAGGAAAGAATATAAAATAGAGACTGTTTTATTAGATAATTAATATTTTGATACTGAAAATATTTATAGATATCTAATGTTGATACATATTCCCTTAACTTGGATTTAATTTGACCCAAAATTTTTAATGCTCCATTAATTTCAACTCCAATCCAATATGGTTACACTAAATACAAATATTTAGGTAATTTAATTTGAAGATATCTATAGATATATAATGTTAATAATCCCTTAACATTGGTTCATTTAAAAGGTTTTTAAAAAAACTTATACACCTTATTTATTAATAATTATAAAGGTTTCAAAAATTATATTTATATTGATATTAATAAGAAAAGAATATAAAATGGGGACTTATGGATTACATTTGAATTTTAATCAATTATTACTTTCTATTTTATATGAAAATTTAAAAAATGAAATATTTTAAGAATGATAATTACATAAACGACTTAATTTGATACAATAAAACTCAAATAGAATATATATAATAATAATAATCTATTTTTAAGGTTACTCCTAGTTATTTGACTGGTAAAATTTACAGAGGTGTACATACCATAACTTCCCTTCAATTTGACCCAAAATATTTATTGTTCCATTAATTTCAACTTCAATTCAATGTGGTTTTAGGATATATAAATATTTGGGTCCTCTAACTTAAAGATATTTATAGATATTTAATGTTAATATTCCCTTAACTTTGATTCAATTTGATCCAAAATATTTAATATTCTATTAATTTTAACTTCAATTCAACCTGGTTCTAGTAGATATCTATAAATATTTGGGTACTATAATATGAAGATATCTATATGTGTATAATGTTAATATTCTTTTTCAATTTGACCTAAAATATTTAATGTTCCATTAATTCCAACTCAAATTCAAAGTGGTTATAGTAGATACAAATATTTTGGTACTCTAATTTGAAGACATTTGTTGATATTTAATGTTCAATTCTAATTCCAACTCAAATTCAAAGTGGTTACGGTAGATACAAATATTTTGATACTTTAATTTGAAGATATTTGTTGATATTTACTGTTAAATTCTAATTCAACTAGATTCTAAGAATATAAATAAATAAATCTTTAACTAGGAAAAAAATATTTTAAAATAATAAAAATATTTTATTTTGAAAATAAAATATTTTTATTATTTTAAAGATGATAATTGATTTCTCACTTCAATTCAATTTGATCTAATTTTATAATTCTAAATAATTTTAATAGATATTAATCAATTTTAATAGTAAATTGAAAAGTTTTTTTTAGAAAAATAAAAAATAAACCATTTTTTTTTTCACGTTGGAGATTCCGCGCTGGAAACCCACCCCCACTGGAAACCCACCCCAGATACTTCCCCACATAGTGGCTGGTATGGGAGTGATAAAGCTTCACAGCCCCAAGGAACACAGGTTTCGAACTCATGACCTCTCCCCAAACTAGAAAAGTGTGCCCATGTCTTAACCGATTGTACTATCCCATGGGACCCAATATTCATTTAACTTGATACTAATAAATTTAAATAAACTGATAATACATTACATCAAAGGGATTTTTAGAAAAAAATCATAATTTCAAAAAAAAAATATTAAAAAATAAAAAATTATTTTTTCCGATAAATAAAAAAAATAAAAAATTATTACATGAAATAACGAAAATATATCGAGTGAATGGAAAACGAACACATATAAAGAAAACGATGTATTAACATAATTTGGTGTCGATATTATATAATCCAATGGGATTCCTCTCTCCTCCATCATTGGTCAATTCATGTACCTTACAAAAGGCCAAGAAGCAAACCCATCTTTTCAATTTGCCACTCATTTTCATGTAGATATTCTCCCAAGTATGGTTATCTTTATTTGGATTACATATTTGATTTTTCTCAAACACTACTTATAATCCGTCATTCCTTGTCGCAGATTGTGTTGTGTCTGGTTTTTCTTTTCTCTGTTGAAATACATACAATCCTGTTATTGTTCTGCAAACACAAGCACACACATACACCTATTGTTCTGCAAACACAAGCGCACAAACCTATTTTCACTTGTATGGGCATGGGTGGGTACCTTTGATCTGGTACAGGCTCCATCCTGAACCATGAGATGGAGATGGAGCCTCTGTCTGACATTTCACATTGTTTAGACTTGGGCAGGATAAGTTTAGAGGACCGAATATTATTTTGACTGGGGTGGGGAATTGAGATGCCTGCAAACATGTCAAATGGAGACTGGAGCAGAGAGCAGAATAAGGCGTTTGAGATGGCACTGGCCAAGCATTTGGAGGATACAGATGATAGGTGGGAAAAAATAGCCTCGGCAGTCCCAGGAAAAAGCCCTGCTGAGGTCAAACGCCATTACGAAATCCTTGTAGAGGACATTGCCTCCATTGAAGCTGGTCGTGTGCCTATTCCGTCCTATCTGGATGAAGTTGCAGAGCAAGCTGATGATGGAACTGCCAAGAAAGGGGGGACCCATTCTTCTGCTTATGCGAATCTGCCATCTGAAAGTAATGGAACGGGGAAGGGGACCTCCAAATCCGACCAGGAGCGTCGCAAGGGAATTCCATGGACCGAAGAAGAGCACAGGTAAAATTTAAGCCCTGGATGCCTTTTCTCTCCGGTAATTTTTATTTTCAGCAATACGTGTACGGACTAATGGTATTCGTTTTGCTTCAGTCCATTCGACAGTTTGTTCATTTGTACCTCTGTTTTCTTCTAATATATTTATATATTAAACTACTATGGCAGCTCTATATTGATTTGGGTTTGTGTTTCTTTTTGGCCTTTTAAAGGTTCAAACTTTATAGCTGTCCGGGATTCTTTATCAATAGTTTATTGATCCGACTTACAAAACCCCTATAGGTTCTATTCTTGTGGGCCTGTTATTATTATAAGGAAAACCATTCTGGCGCAGGTGTTTTACCTTTATCTTTGTGAAAAGGAAATACAGATTTATATTCATTTGGGATTCTTTGATGTTATTGTTTTCTTTTCTTCTGAAACTACTATCTTTATTATGTTAATACTTGAACCCTTACATTCACTTGCAGTTGGGTTTCTTTCACATTTTGTTGGCTGCTACAATGGCTTTATGCCCTTGGGGTCTTTTGAGGGTTGTGGGTACAGAAGCAACTATTATTTATAAATGTTAATTCATTGGAGTGCTGATTTCGCTCTGCAAACAGTGACTGCATGAGGCTCTGGTG
Source organism: Picea sitchensis (assembly GCA_010110895.2). Classification (NCBI taxonomy): domain Eukaryota; kingdom Viridiplantae; phylum Streptophyta; class Pinopsida; order Pinales; family Pinaceae; genus Picea; species Picea sitchensis. Next base: position 23,319 of record SNQJ01S0069931.1, on the reverse strand, counting down.
GTGGGCTATTAATGATTTTTCTTTTAATAGCAGGATGTTGATATGAACTTAGGCCGTATCTGAATTGATTCCGTTTCCTGCATGAAAATAGACATAGACAAATCGAATTGAACCATTCGGTTTTTAGGATCGTTTCTTTATGGTAGATATTTTGAGACTTGTTAGAAGGAGAATGCTTTTGTTTCTCCTCTCTTGTTAATTTCTTGAGGCCCCGTCCTGCAAAGTCGATAAACAAATTTAAGGCCACTTGACAGAGGCTGTTACCGCTGATGATTAAAATAAAATATCGTTGCCAAAGTAGGATTCTTAAAGTAGGTTTGAGGCACTCTAAGAACCTGCATAATTTAGGTGAAGTTGATCAATTGAGTTCTGTATGGAGACACTAGGGATCTTCCCTTCAATGTCTTCCTGTGCAGACTTGTGCTTTGTCAAATAATCATTTCTCATCTCCTGTAGGTATTTTCGAATATTAATCTGGGAAATAGAAATATTTGGGCAAAATCATGGTTTTGGCAAACTAGGGTCATTTCAGACAACTCTCTGCATTAGATTTGGTTGAACAGAATTTAATCAACTTACATAATAGAGTAGGAAGGGCTTACTTCATAGGAAAATTGAATGGGATCATAGATCAGGAATCTGTGTGTGAAGCATAGTGACTCGGCTTGGCAAAAAAATCACCAAGGCAAAAGAGTCAAGAGTTTGACTTGGCTTGGGAAAAACTTGGCAACAGTGGAAGATTTGCAGAAGACTGTGGTGAAAATGAGCCGAAATAGCTCTTTTCTAGGTTTATAACTTACTCTGGCAAGTGTTTCCATGAGTCAGTGACCCACAAGCACTCGCAGGTCAGGGGTTCAACCTGTGAGTCTGGTAAGTGGTAACTATGGTGCGAAGCCTTTCAATATTCACAAATCTTGTAAATTTGTAATTCCTGTAGATCATTTATATATTGATTGTTTGAAGCAGCAAATAGAAAGCGCAGGTCCCAGGATACCTACTCCTTGAAGAAAGACCTTGAATAGATTGGGACGTACTTTTACTCCAGTCTTTTGTTTTCCTGTGTTGCATAAGGACATTTCCCAACCTGTTCTTCCCAAAGCCCAATACAAGGGGTGGTCTGAGAACATCCCTGGCTATCCCCAGACAAGTTGGGATATGGCCCACAAACCTCGAGTTGCTGAATTATCATCTCCTAGTCCCCATAAACAAGAAATAAAATTAAGAGAAGCTTTTCTTTTCAAACACAAAATTGGAAAAAACCTTCCAAGTTCCAACTAACTGTCCCTTATGTGCTACTTGTGCTTTATTGTTTACATATGTGGTAACTTCTCTATTTCACCACCTATGGTGCTGCCCCCTGAAAGTATGCCCYATTCCCCAGCTTTACCATAAACTCATCCCCACATTATGCCATTCCCCCAGCCCTGTAAGCTTGTGCAACCTGGTTTTATTTGGGTTAAATTATTATAAATCGGTCATCACCAAAGGAATTGGTGAACAGAATATTCTGCTAAGCAAGCTTAAAGTTTCTCCAGAAACTTAATATAACAACCAGTGGAAAGTAAGCCTTATCTCCTTGTATATTCCATGCATCTCCATTTTCAACTGAACAATGAGGGCTTGAAAGTTGGCAGTTATTGAGCTTAATGAATGCTTGAGAGTTGACATCTTCAATCTCACTTAATAGAAAATGAGAAGTGAAAGAGAACTGTGCAAAACCATGTATCCAAGCCACACCTAAAACAGGGATCGTGAACCCCCATGAAATTGATTGGATCAGGGTTGTGGGTATCGTGAACAAGTTGTACTGTATGTTCAAATTTTTATCATGTTTTAGAATCTGTGAATTTGTTTTAATTTTTATCATGTTTTAGAATTTGTGAATTTGTTTTAGAGATTATAATTTATAACTTATAACTTATAAGTATTTGATAATGGACATTATGGATATCTAGATACTTTTAAATTTTGAAGTTGAATACNATTAGAACTTGCTGAAATTGATTTTTTTCAAGGTGAAGGTTACGGAAAAAGTAGGACATCAAATACTCTACCATGCTGATGTAGATGATAATGTGTGTATCTTTGCTGATGCAGGATGTTCTTGCTTGGTCTGGAAAAATTTGGCAAAGGTGACTGGAGGAGCATCTCAAGGAATTTTGTTATTTCTCGAACTCCCACACAGGTGGCGAGTCATGCGCAAAAATATTTTATCCGGTTGAATTCGATGAACAGGGACAGAAGACGATCTAGCATTCATGATATTACTAGTGTGAATGGGAGTGATGTATCCTCACCACAGGGACCTATAACTGGTCAAGGAAATCAATCTTCAGGATCTGCAGGACAACCTGCTAATCATGTTTCTCAACCAGGGATTCCTAGTGTGTATGGAGCTACTGTAGGTCAGCCCATTTCTGGGCCTATGGTTTCTGCTGTTGGTACTCCTGTAATGCTTCCTCCAGGACATGCTCCTTATGTTGTTCCAGTTGCTTACCCTATGCCGCAGCCAACTATGCATAGGTAACTAGAGAAAAGGAGCTGAACACTTTGGAGTCTGGACTGCAAAGCTTCATTTGATAATATGTTTGTTGTCATCGTATCAATAGGAAATGATGCATGTCAACTGAACTGCTAAATGCTTATCAGTTGGTGAATCATTGCTTAATATGCACCTTTTCCTGTGGTATGAAAGAGATCATTTTCTTCCACCACAGTAAGATCGCCAAAGTGGAGGATGTTAATTTTCTTGCAAAGAATGTTTTTGATGGGGATACATGTAAGGAAAAACTCATGGAGTTGCTATTCTTTTATTATTTCCTTTCTTCAGTCAAAATCAGTAAAGAGGGAGCCTTTGGATACAGGCCCAGAGACTCAGAAGTCAGGTCTGTCACAGTTAGCAATATTATATGATAACTGTTACATTTTGGTGCAGAATACACAAATATGGAAATTTCAATAATATTGCTCTGTTTAGTGTCAGCATGAATTAGGATGCTTCGTGCAGATTATTGGTCAGACATGTTTGAACTTGAAATTAACTGTTGTTATTCTGTTTTGCTATTCTATTACTTTATTGATCTTATTGGTTAAGTGTGTGCTTCTTATGGGTAGGAAATTAAATGTCATTTGTCTCCATGTGTGCATTTAATTCTTGATGTCTTACTTTGGCTCTTGGGACTGCTGTTCTTGTGCTGTATGAGGTTCTTTTTGGGGTCATTTAATTAATGTTCTCTGTTATAAGAGTAGCATATGATAGGAAGAATTGATATGGTTTATAATTCAAGTATGATTTATGGATACGAGAATGTGGTATTTTGAAAATGTCCTCTGTGCATGAAGAGGATATGCTAGTTGGAAAGAAAAAGTTGAGAGAGGCATATATATATATATTTTGTATCTTAATGCCATCTTTCCCTTTGTGTTAGGCCTTCCTTTTGCATTATGGAGACCATTGTAAGCCTCCGTCTTGTTAATGCATTTCTTATTTGATACTGATTTGTTTCTTGTTAAGTCTTGGCCTTTGACTAAACATTTCTTGTTTGTCTTGCCAACAAATTCTTCTTGAGGGCTAGAAAATAAATGATGTTCAAGCAATATTAAATGTTAATATTAACTTCAGTCCAGAAACATTCTAGAACAATCTGCAATCTTATTGAATAATATGGAACAATTAAAGATAAACATGTCATTGAACAATATGGACCAAGAACCCACAACCTCAGAAGCATGCATTGTATATAGGCAAAACTATGGCCATTCACTGCTAGACATAAGCGAGTCATTTGGCTACGAGACTGATGTTTTGAATGTCTGAATTTTGACAAGAACACCAATAAATATCTAAATAACTATATCAATAGGAGGAAAGATTTTTGTTTGAGAACAAATGAATTTATCTCTGGCTTCCATGGATGCTCGATCTGTTTCATTGTAATTGTGTCACATTGCCAACTCAAAATTTATATTTTTTTCCATTTAAGTTCATGATGTTTTTTTGTAGTCCATTGAGCTTCTTGTCAAATTGCATCATATCAGAAATACACCCGAGGTCATGATTTTTTCATTTTTCATGGCATAGGACAATTGCCTCATTTAAATAGATTTTCGTCTATGTTCTTATCACCTGAGTTTTTAGTTTTAGAATTGTACCCTGCAAATGTCATCTGTATTGTTGTCTCTGTTTTTAATATTCTTTCACCCTGATTTTTACCGTAATTTCAGGATGTTTCTCATGATAATATCTGTAAGGTATAGAACTTTTGATGTGGTATGTTGATTGGTATCCTTGGTGTTTGAAATGTTAAGCTTGCAATCTTAGCAGGATAGATGGAGACTGCAATCCCTGTACTTCCATTATGTTTAAGTCTGGCAGACACTATTGATGTTTCAATTAGGAGGATAGAAGGGTTTTTATGTCCTAGAAACAATTTCAATTTTCAAGATGCAGAGTTAGAAATAATTCCAAGAGGCAGAGTTGTTAGGTGTATAGTGAATGTGGCTGCGAGCCACTAGCACTCTTACCTTCTAATGTGTGCAGTAGATCCTCTCATTAGTATGAGTTGTGCGTATCATTGCAAATTCTTGGTAGGTAACATGCAATACATTGTTTCTCTGTTGCAGACTCGGTATTATGGCAGTTTGAGGAGCCTACTTGTACATTTGGTGAGGATTATATCACATTAAGTTGCATGTCCAGTGGTAGTTTGAGGAGCCTGCTTTTACATTTGGTGGAGGCTATACTGCATTAAGTTGTATGTCTAATTTGCCTTTTTCATGCTTAACTGGTAAATGGTGACGGGCGCTTCACCTCATGTTTAAAGGCTCACTCTTGTAGCCAGTTATTTCAACAGCAATTGCTAGTGAAATTGACCTCTCAAGCTTGATTTGGGTCAACCACAAGCGTTTAGTTAGTTATTCCGTGGACTTGGGGCTATTTAATTATTTCAGAGATAATTGTAGTAGGGTCATGATTCACTCACTAATTGAGAGTTTCTTTTCATTTTTTTAAACTAGACAAAGTTCTGTTTTCATATATAACATGATATTAACAGACAATTACAACAGCCACTGTGTCCTAACCATATAACCACCTCGTCCTGCCCATGAAGGAAGTCCGATACACAAAATATATAGAAATGAGTGAAGATTGCGAACGAATCAAATAATCTGCAAACCAATGAGACCAGCAAATAGAAGCCAAAACAAATTAGCCCATTTCATTTCAGAGAGGAAGAATAGTAGACAAGTCACCTGTATGCAAGATCTCTTTTGAATAACGAAATCACAAAAACTACTATGACCATGATTGTCATCATTACGAGGTAGGCATGCCTATGTACGTATCAATTTTAGTTAACAATTTAGATATTTGAATAGACAGAATGCATCAAGTTATTAACTTGCAAATAAGATACCAGGCCAGTATTTTTATATGAAATTGAGGAAGCAGTATAGCATACAATGTTACAGCGATACACAGCAATGTGGTCAAACTCTTTGGTTTTTATTTTTATTCATGGTAAATTGGTAGGGGCTAGGTTCGGGATCAAAATCTATTGGTTGTTATTATAAGACTTAAGTCGAGAGTATATTGCTATTATAATTCAAAACTCAAGAGTATATTCAACAGTTCATAAGTCAAATATATCAATAATTTCTGACTTAGCAACAGCTAAGACATCCCACCTGGTACGTCTACCCTTTTAACCTTACCTTTTTAACCTTATCACAATAGACATACATATCACTCTACCCATCTGTCAAACTCTTTAATTCACAAGTATGCTGTTATTTTTGACTTTACAAATAATCCAAAGAACAAAGTAGTGGTGTTCTAAAATCTATATAACTCATATACTATCCTAGGTAAACTATCACCAAGAACGACTATTTCCATATCAATATCCTAAAGATGAGGTTGAATAATCACTTGTCATTATTGAATAATTGGTATAACACAACAATGTTGAAAAATACGCACAACTCTTAACACATACAACTTAGAAAAATATGTCGTACTCTGAAAAGGATGTATTCTAGAGTCGTCCGCCTTACAAAAACCACATAAGCATACATTTGAACCTCAGCTTTAAAAGGTTGGCAGTCCACCACTTAGAAGTAATAATTGGACTAGTATTAGTTTTGTCATCCAAATGATTTACAGTTTTTGCCTATTCCACGATAAGATTAAGATGGATCATGACGATGATAACATTTATTCAACCATCTCTTAGGAAGATGGGAGTACATCTTTTTAACTTTAGGGTGACTTTGAGGATGGTGGCAAATCTTTTTGACTAGAAAGTACAAAAGAGATTGTTAGGAATCCATAACTTATCCAACTACCAAATATACATACAAATATGTCGTTTTCTTTAGAATCTTGAAGAGGGGAATCTTGATGGTACAAAATCATGAAATCATTCTAATGGAACCAATTTTGAATTATTGGATTCTAAAAATTCTTGACCTCACAATTATGCACATTCGATAGATAGATTTGGCATGTAAGGCTTAAATATTGGTTATCCGAACATTAGAAAAAGAGAGATTATGCGTATATGTTAAAAACCTATACACATTTCAAGCTAAAATGGATACACTTAGACCAAAGATGAGCATTTTGCTTAATTTGAGGCTTGAAAAAATGGTCCATGTGACATTGCTAAAAAATTCTCTAATCGTCCATGCTACAAGGTAATGTAGTCCCTTAAGTCATAATATCAACCCAATTAATCTTTCTAATGTCCTTCAGCCTCCAATAGATCTTCCATCTAACTTTGGAATCAAATTTTATTTAGGAGAAGGCCAAAATAAAGAGTTTTGCAAGAGGTTATTTAGCGGTTTCTAAGCATGAGCAGAGGGAAGCTTTGGAGAAGTATTTTTGCTACAAAACAAGAAGTAACATCCTTGCAAGGTATTCATATTGAGAGAGGTCAAATCCTAGTGATTTCAATATGGTAACTTCCTTTGGATCTTTGATAGCACCCATTGCCACATTTGAATAAAAGGTATTAAATCTAATTAGTTTTTTTTTTTTTTTTTTTGCTAGTTTGTCCGTGACCTGCAGGACTAGCCTGTGGCTGAGAAACTGCGACTCAGGGGCATCTAAGCTGTCAAAATCACTTGAGGATCGCACCCGACCTGAGCCACACCAACCCTTAACATGGTTGGATTTTTTGTCCCTGCAGGTTTTGAACCGGTGACTTTAACATCACAGAGTGCCTTAAAAGCACACTCCATCACTAACTGTCCTACACCTCGGGGACAATCTAATTAGAATTTTCAAGAACTTAAAGTTTGTCTTATCTATAGATTCTCCCAATTATAATTTACAAACGTTTAGTTTTTCTATGTGTAAATTTTTAAGCCCATACAAACCACAATCACACTTCAAAACTTATGATTGTTGAACATTCCAACAACACCAAGCACCTCATATATTTTGACCAAACTAAAATCTTAGCCGAAACTGAACACATTTGACTAGGATCATTAGAGAAGCTATTGAAATTTTAAAAAGCCCTAATAATATTAATAGTGAAGATTGGTATAAGCTCAACAAAACTTGGCATCCTATTATTCACCACCTTCACAACCATCATTAACCTTATCTTTTTACCCTCTTCCCCTTCTTGTCCCCTACTTATATTTACCTCACCTTTATTTCCTTATCTTTAACAACATATTCATTGATCGCTTCCTTTGTGTTCTTGTGGTTCTTTGAGTGTTTCATGATGTTTCTTTTTTCTTTATTTTCTTTTTACATTTTTACTCCTTATTTAACCTTCCTCACCCTCTTTCCTTCATTCAAATTTATTCATTTGTACTCTCTTTTTTTCATCTCCTATTGATTCCTCTATGGTTTGTTGGTTTCTTTCCTCACTTATGCCATTTCCTTGTTTCTTTTCTTCCCCTTCTCCTTTTTCCTTTACTTTGTGGATGAAATTATACATTTTTCAATAGTTAACTTTATTTATTTTTACTTCAATTATTTTGCATCGATCCCTTTGAATTAGAATTATTATTAACCATTTCTAACCTTAATTTTAGTATCATTATTATTTTCTTACTATTATTTTTAGCTCTTAAGATCGTACCTAACAAGTGTAGAGGTATGCAACATGTATGAGTCCAATTTCTTGCTAGCACATAATCAAAATCAATCGAAATCAAAACATTGTTAAGTATTCTTATTGCATTTTAAAACTAATGGCCAAATACAAACTTGATTAGCATTCCTTCAACAAAAATCCATTCAATGCTTTCATAAACTTCATAAAATTTAATCTTGATAAACAAAGTATGTTGAGTGGTTTCTTGAACATAGTCCATTCTCTAACTTAAATATTGTCAAGAATACATCTTTTGATACATCCATAATTATGTATCTTCAACTGTTATAAGAATAATTAAATTAAAATAGCAAAACTTTAGTGATAATTTAATAACATGACATAAAAAAAAAGATGTCACATCTTAAAATTGAAAAGATCCCCAATTGTCTTACAGATAAGTTTGATTATTTATTGATTAAGTTTGACACTTAACAATTTTTACAACCCCATTAATTTAGAGATAAATTTGATAATCTCTCCATTAAGTTTGACATTTAACAATTCTTTATTGAAAGTTCATTTATACATCCTAAAACAATTGTTGTAAATATTACCATGACACTTTTTAAAAACTCCATCTATCACCTTAAAATATCTTTTTAATCTCTCCATTACATTTAGCACTTAAGAAAGCTTTATAGAAAACTTGCTAATACATTTTAAAATGGTCCTTGTCAATAATCCCCATGACCACACTTTTTGTAAAACTCCATCTAAAATTCAGTGTTGTCAAGCGATTTTCATCCTTTAGAATAAAAAGTGTTGACTTTGGTTAAATAAGTTTTAAAGGCATGCCAAAAACATTAACATTGTCGGTTGTCAAGAGATCTCTCATTCTTTAGAATAAAAAGGATTGGCTTCAGTTAAATAAGTTTTAAAGGCATGCCAAAAACATTAATATTGTCGACACTAATTTTAAAGAACATGTATCCTAACATCCACTAAAGGTAGATTTAAAAATTAAAAAACATTTTTAAAAAGGGCCACATTTGCCATGTTTTGATGTCCATGTCATTGTTTTAAAAATAATTTGAAGGGGTTTTGTTGACATTACTATAATTACAATTCATATTGAGCACCTTTTGCCTTAGAGGAGAAATATTTATGAATATCTTGTCAACAAATGTACACTGACAATGGGTGTTTTTAATTAAAATGATCACGATTCAAAGTTACTTATGTTAACTCAAGCTTGTGTTGCAACTGCATATTCTTAGCCATTTTAAAATTGACAATTAAATTTCTAAAACCTTTTAACTGGACTTTAAATACTATGGAAATAATTAATTTTGATCACTCAATTGTCATGTTGCATAAGAGAAAAATTCAAAAATCGAGCAATCCCTAACTATGCCATTTACAACCAAATAGGGACATATTGAGATTCAAAAGAAAATATTTTGGATTATTCTAGATAAATGGAAGATGGAATAGAATATAAATTGGGAAAATGATTAGATGTAAGGTCTCTGTCTCCACAGAGCCTTATAAAACACACGCTAAACTAAAGAATAAACAAAATTATATGCTGTACAATTTTATTATTAAAGCATAAATTAAATTTATCAACAGCATGAAAGTAAATTTAATTAACAACCACATAACATAGCAAATTCATGAAATTACATACCTCTGTCTGATGCTAATTCCCCAATCTTTGGTTGTCCTCTCTGCTGCTTTGCCCGAACTCTGCCCAAAACTGAATCTTTCCTCCCTGCCAGCTAGGAACAGAGCCTGTCCGTCTCCCTAGCTCCAGGATTCCGTGAGGATTCCATGAGGATTCCTGGCCCCCGAGCCCAAAACTCCCAGCAACCTGGTTCAACCTTGTAACAACCCACCCAAATTCCAAAACCAGGAAATACAGTCTCTAATCTTCCTCTTCCCCAAATTTCCAAAAGATCCCTTTTCCCGAATGCCTCTCCTCCTCATATCCCCCTTCCATTCCCCGCCTCCTACCCTCCTTTAATGCCACCCACCTTATCCCTCCATTTAATACCTTATCCCTCCACTCAATGCTTCATCCCCTTGCACACATAAAGTTTTATATTAATGAATTAAAAGTTATTAAGTATTTAATTCTTTACCCTAAACATTAAATGTGTTAATCAATCAATCAACTAATTAATCAACATATATTAAAGTAATTAATTAATTAATATTATTAACAAATAATCATTATTTAACTAATACATATTAGGACAGTTAATTATTTAATGAATTATACTTGGTAAATCTTAATCAATCATTTAGCTAGGGTTGTTACATACACCCACCCTTCTGGAAACTTCATCCCAAAGTTAAAGTATTTTATGATACACGGGAAAAGAAACATGATTCACACATTCCTAACAAATAACCGACATTATTAGTAAGTAAGCCAAGAAACTCATACATACTAGTGTACATGTGCAAGAAATGCATGTGTAGCTACTACATACAAGTCTCGTTCATGTACTAATATCAATAACTATCATCTCTAT